>WAAB01024865.1:148957-386490 GCA_013389865.1 Piaya cayana
CCCAAACCCCTCTCAAAACCCCCTGCCCCCCCCCCCCCCGCCTCCTCCTGCCGTCCCCTTATCCTCTGGAAGGCTGCGAGAGCCAATGTTCTGCCAGCATCCCTGCAGCCCCGCACTGAGCCCCGCAACGCGCTCCCGGGGGCCGAAAACGATGAGGAGCAGGATAAACAAGGAAATAAAATTTCTAAAAATGGATTTTTATTTTTTTTTGTTTTGATTTTGACGGTACCTCTGAGAATTACTAGCTCAAATCACCGCATAGGCGGCTCGCAGGACAATTCCTGCGCCCCAATCAGCCCCTCCACCTATTGAGAACAGAAGCGCTGTTATCAGACCTATCACCGAACAAGTACCAGGTCGGGCTCTTTCCATAAAGTTCACCAAGGACCGAAATCCGCGCCTACACCGGGAGCCGGGAATGACGTTCAAACCCGGCGTAAAATCCCTTCGCTTTTCCTTTTCGGATGCGCGGCTACCGTGAAATTCACACTCCTCCTCCGGGAAAATGAGGAAAAAAAACCCCAAACCAAAAAAACCCACCCAAAACCCGAAAAGCGGAGGCTGGAGGAGCAGGAGGCTGGAGGCAGCGGCAAGATTGGCTACAGGAGAGCCCGGGGGTGGCGGCACCGGCCCCGTCCCCATCCCCGAGGGGGGCGAACAGCGACACTCGTGCCGGAGGTTGGAGGGGTCGGGGCGGTCGAGCGGCGGAGCGAAGGGGTTAATGGCGATCGGGGGAGCCGGGAGAGCCGACGAGGAAACTTTTGCTCCGTCCTTGCGGGAGCCGCGCGACGGGAGAAGGCGAGAAGGAGCCGGGGAGGTGGGGATGGGGCGNCGCGTTCCCACACCGAAGCCCCCCGCCGGCGGCCGCCCGAGCTCATCTCTACGGCAGAGTAAACATCTCTCCTCCCTTCCAGCCGCCGGGTCCCCGGGAGACTGACTCACACCTCCCTCCTTCCCTCCTTCCCGGCCCTCCCGCTCCTCCCCCCGCGGTCAGACAGGTGCCGCCGCGCTCCCTGCGCTTCCCCCGGGGAGACGCTGGGGGGCCGCCTGCCCCAGCGCCCGCCCGGCCCGGGGGGCGGGGCTGCCCCGCGCGCCCGGCCCCGACACACCCCAATTACCCGGCTCCTAATTAGCCGTCGCTCCTCGGCGGTGCCACCTCTGCCCCGGCCCCGGCACCGCGCGGGAAGGCGGTTGGCACCTCACTCAGCCCGGTTTTCGTGTTCTTTGGACCTCCGGAGGTCCGGCGAGAAGTCGCTTTCGAGCTCCCTCGGTTCGGTTAGCTAGGGCCTTATTCAATTAACAGCTACAATTACTACGAGGCTCCGGAGCATCGACTGAACCCCGATTTAAAGCTCTTGCTCCCAACCCTTAGTACCGATTTGGCAGTTTCGGAGTTTGAATTGATGTGCGGGCATATGATACAGGGGAAAACCCCTTTCCAGAACCTCTTTCTAAGGGATGCTCGTAAAAGGCATTAGGAAAAGCATTCCCGTTTGCTTCCTTTAAACAACATCTCCCCAAGTAACAGCCGGGAAGCTCGCAGGAGCCGCCAGTTTCCAAGCCCGATGCCTCTTCCGCAGCGGGATAAGAAAACGAGCACCGATCTTGCGCAGAACAAGATGGGATGGGAGGAGGGCTGCTAATAGCAGTTACTGGACCCTGCACCCGATTTTTTCCCCTCCGATCCAAGTCAGCGTGCTGGCTGAAGGAAGGACATCCTGTGATGATGGCATACAATGTCCTGTTTGTTTATTATTAAGAGCATTCCTGCTTCTCATTACGAAACAACCAGATGCCTTACTTCCTTCAGTGGTCCCGTCTCTTCAGCGAGGCGTCCTCGGGCTCGGAGGAACAGCGATGCACAATTCCATTTATAGCCATCTACAGCCCAGTGCGAACACTAACTGCTTCGCTGCGAGGCAACTCTACTACTTTTCCTTCTTCTCGCATATCTGCGAGCGCATTGCTCATCGCTTTCCCGGCACTTTACATGGCAGCTAGTTTCACATTCTTCTTTTGAACACACATGCGCTTGTATTTTGGGGTGATGTGGTTGCTATGTACTTTCCTTCACAGAAACAGAGTGAAAGAAGAAATAAAAAAAGGACGTTTTATGCAATTGGGTCCCTGACTCTCTCTCTGATGGGTGTACAGACAACCCTTTCCCTTAACCTGCTCCTCCTCTGATAAAATGACATGTGGAAAGAACCGCTTGCCATTTTCAGTCTGAGATGCTGAGAATAGTATATCTGTGTAAAGACCTTCTGTATGCGGCCACAGACAGAAGTAGGGCAACTGCTTGCAAGTGAGTGTCCTGGCTTACCTTCCACTGCGGCGTAATTCCACAAGAGAGGTAGCCCGAGTACTGAGCTGAAGGATACAAATGTAATTGGATATACCTGCTAAAACCGAGCCACATCCAAAATGAGGTCTAGGAAGGCTCTGAAGTAGGAAGAACCATTCATTAAAGGAGAGAAATCCGGCCTACTTGATTGGGTTAATTAACCGATGCTGAGTCACACCACACAGAACAGAAAAACAATGTAGTCATACCGAAGGTGATTATTTTACCAAAAAATAGTCTCACTCCGAGAGGCAGCTGTTTCAGAGCTTTTCACTTCCCTGTTAGCTAGAAATAAAAGGGGGGAGGAAGGGCAAGAAAAAAGGGTTGGTGTGTTTCCTTCAGGGGTTGATCTTCTTAATGTGAACAAGAGGAGAAAAGCAAATCTGCCTTTCAAGGAACTGAGAAGGCTTTTGCACTGGAGAAGAAGAGGAAGCAGAGATTAGATCAGATCAGATGAAGTGAAATATTTGTCAGGACAACAGGAGGATGCCAGTGTCCCGGGTCAGTACTCTCCCCAGAGCCTGGGGAGGTAAGCACAGCCTATGAAAGCCTGTGGACTTGAAGTACGTCCTTGGCACACTCCGAGGCTATTTTGAAATTAGCTCCAGGTGTCTCAGTGAAGCTGAGCCCAGAACTACTGTAGCACAGGAGAAGGGATTTCACTGGCATGCAGGTCTAGCCTAATGGTGCCTGATCTGGAATAAAGCAAAGTTTATCAAGAAAGAAGAGACAGAAACAAATTGTTAAGAACGTGTACTAAAGTAAAAAACACAAAGGAAACTATGCCATTAAAGAAATATGTAGAGTGACCTTCTGACCTTCCTCCTTAATAGAGAAACATAAAAAGATGCCCTGTTCAACCGGCAGTTTTCTGCTCTTTTATAGAAATCTTTCTTACCAGTAGCTGCTATTGTCTGGAATGTGCAATCTCAAATGTTGTTCATTTCAAAAAGAACATTTTTAGTCATATTTTCATTTTTTCCTTCTCGCTCACAGAAAACCTCAATTACCGTATTAATCAGCATTTCTCAGGCAGCTCTCTCTGCAGCAGCTTTCAGCCTGGCAACAAATCATGAATGGCCCTAACAGATCTGATCTCAGAAATCCCCATCCATTTCCTTTGATGCTATCACCACTTCAGCTCAACAACAAGCCTGTGCGACTCAGCCTCAGCTGCTGCTGCTGTTCTCCCTGTGCCTGTGAGTGTGGTAATTGTAAGGGGAAGAAGGAGGGAGCGGAGCTGGCTCTAATAGATGAAACTTCTTTAGAAAGTTGGAGGGGAGATAAAATGCACACCGGAGATTAAAGCAGAGTCTCATTTTCACATCCTCCCCTTCCCCTTGCCCAAACAAGGTCAGTGGCAGATTGACCACATCAAGAGTAACTACCCGACCCACCCCCCTTTCCCACTTCCTGCATGTGGGCATCCTTGTGCTGGCAAACATTTGGGGACCAGTTGCGGTCATTGCGTGGAGAAGGTACATGATGTAGTTGTACGACTGCACATCTTTTAAAAGCCAGCTGAGAAATCCAACTCAAAAGAACTTGCTTTCAAGTTCTGATGAGATATACTCGTGTTTTGGGGTCACAATTCTGAAAACGTAGTTGCCGTCAGAGTCGAGAGACCCAGCACACACTAGTGACTGTGCAACAGGAAAAGTTAAAGCTACCTTCTCACAGACCAGCCTGACCTTTGCAAAGCACAGCCTATAGGCTTCTGATACAATCTCAGAGGCTCTGTATGCCCTAGACTACTTCAGCATGGTATTGCCTATAAGGAGAGAAATTAAAATGACATTTCTATCCGCATCAGGATTTTTGCAAGGGCATTTGGGGTGGTGTATGTTGTAGCCAGGAGGCTTTTGAATTATCACAGGCAGCTTTCAGGGACTGCCTTTAATTACAGAGCACCCTGGTCATTGCCTTGTAGCACTTCCAAATGCCTTTACATTTATTTTTGTCTCAGCTGTGCAATACCAAGAGCAGAGCTTTTGGCTGCACTCTCAGCTACTGTCTAGCACAAGCCTTAACAGCTTTTTCAATTTCAATGTTGTTTTATCCTCTCAAGAAATATTCCTTAAAAAGAGAGAAAAAAAAGAAGTCTAACTAAAATACCATATCCCTTTTTGTTTCCAGCTAGGCCTTATTAAAATACTGCTTATGAATAAGCCAAAGCAACCATCCTCCAATGGAAAAAATCATTCTTGCAGCAAACAGAAGAGAGAACTATGCTTCAGCCATTTCCTCTTGTTGAGGCTCAAGTTTGAGAAGAAGGAGCCAAGGCTGTCTGGGTCTGCTATCAGCAGTGCAAGGAGTCACTGTGAGAAGCTGGGCTTTGCTTTGCTGAAGGCAACTTGCTCTCGTTTCCCACAAAACAATCTGGGGTGAAGGTACTGAAAAGACAGTACTAGCAGAGGCTTTGTCACTGCAACACTTTTCATTGTGTGAAAAGGCAGCAGACTTCAGGATCTGGACTAAATATAAGGAGCCGTTTCCTTGTCCCTTGTGAGAAGGGAGATGCCTCACAGCAAAGACCACAGATGGTCCCCTCTTGGTTACCATCAGCCTTCCCATCACGGTTCTAAGCAATGGTGGCCTTGGAAAAGGTAGGGATGATAGCCAGGAGCCCATACAACAATGCTGGTATTGTTTCTGCATGTTTCTATCAACCCAAGTTTATATTGGACAAGAAAACCTGACCACAAAAATCAACCTTCCACATCCCAAACTCAGACTTCTGCATATTCTGTGCATAGCAACTGGGTCTGAGGAAAAATGAATGAAAACAGGCCAACCCATTCCAACCACCTTCAAACTTCACTGGTGACAGAGGACTGAAAAAAGCATGTGGTTTGGGAAATTTTCCTTTAAAATAGGCTGATCTCCAGATGATTATGGATAAAGGATAGTATACAATATTGAAAGGCTCACTCCTGTGAATGTTTCAAAGACATGACCCCTGCAACAAGCTCACGATAATCTAAAATAACAAAGCCACCTCAGAATTAATTGCATTAATTCAACTTTCATGTCTCTTCCCATCCTCTCAATCATGACAGTTCTTGGGGTACTCTCTCCTCAATGTACTGGTAAATCATACTGATGGGAACCCTGGTGAAACTCTGGACTCTGTTTTCAGCACAATTCAGTTTTCATTTCAGATACTCTCCAGGCTCCCCAGTCTTGTGGAACACAGCAGAAGGAAGGTGAGATCTATGGGTGGAACCGTGCCACTTTTCTCAAAGAACTGGCCACGGAACCCATTTCAAAACAGATTACCAAAAACAACAGCTACTCACCATGAAAAAGCACATATGGTGGAAATGAAAATATTTACCCACAGATTATCACAGATCTAGCAATGCGACTACTGTGCATCTAGGACCAAAGGATTCAAAATACTGACTGTATGTTTAGAGCTGATTAGGGAATCTGGCTGCGGTGGGCTGAGGGACACTTTTTAAGCTTCTGTAAGTACAGTTGTCATTTCTCCACCTTTCCTAGCCCACGGTGGTGAAATAACAGTCTTTTCATACCTGTGTGTTAACTGGGGGAGGGAAGAATTCCTCTGCTATTAAACACAACTTCTCATTAAATAGTTGACACCTTATCCTTCTTTAAATGTTGTAATGTTTACTTTGCAAAACCCAGGAAAGCTTTTAAAATAAAGATAGCAGAGAGATTCTTAAGCCGGGTGTCCTTGCTTATCTGCTCTTTATCAACCAACTATTGTTGCTGGAGGAGCTTGTTGGGGAAGGTGGAGCAAAGGGGGTTAATGTTCAATAGGTATCTATCAGTAGCCCTGAAGGAATAGCGCTGCTGACAGAAGAGCTACACTGGGCTCTCAGCTGCTTCCTGCAAAATGTGAGGAACCAGAGANCCCACAACTCCCCCCCAAAACAACTAGTTTCAAGAAAGACATTGTCCTTAGGAGAGATAATTCCACAATAGAGAGTCCATTAGAGGTATTAAAGCATTGGCAGTGCCTGATCTACAAGAAGGGCTCTGTCCTGACAATAGACAATTAAAGCTGATAAATCTGCACTACTTGTTGCCGTTCTAATTCCTTGTAATTGTATGCTACTTGTCCCTGCCTCCTGCGTCCAGGGATGAAGCATGCTTCTTTAATCTCCAGAGTACCTGACCTAGTTCCTATGTGGTCTTTTCAGGACCTGTTTTCTTCCCATCTGGACTTCTTCCCTCCTACTCTCCTTTCCTGCTTCGCTCCCCCTAAGCATTAAGAAGAGGTTACGATAGAGGGCACAGAAAACACCAGAGCACAGCACCCGGATCAATAATTCTGGAGCCCCAGACAATGCACTAATCTGCAATAACAGCTAATCATGCTCAATTTGGCACACCAGTGATTAAACTGTACTCTTCATTAGGCTCAACAAGTAGAGCAGACGCACACTGACAATTTAAATTGCCCTATCAGTAAGAGCTGCCAAACACGTGTGCACTTCTGCGTTTTTAGCTGCTGTATCACTAGTCTCAACAGACTAGGTGTTCTGTGGGAGCTTGGTTTTTTTCTTTTGTCATTTTACAGACTGGGGCGCTTAGCCATGTTTTCTATAAAAAGCAAGTCCCTGCTTCGCTTTGCTACAATGAGTTCTCCTAGTTAAAGGGCTCAGTGGGTGAAACTGTGCTGTCCTGTTGGCGACACTGAAAAACAATCATCACTGTTTCATGTTCTCTCATGCTGCTGACAATATTCTTGGTTTTATTTTACGTCTCAAAGGTATTTGGTGTTTTTCTCAAATTTCCTTTTTTTTTGAAGAAAGCTTAGAAGCCTGCTGATGACAGAGCAGGAGCATGAAAATGTGCATCATAGGAATTAAAAGATGTAAAAATTACCTTGGATCTTTTTATTTTTCAAACTGATCTGTTTGGCCTTACAAGACATTTGGAGACTGGAGAGTGGCTTGTTGTTTTTTTTTTCACTGCTGAACATATGAACAAGCCACTACTATGCCCACTTTAGAAACCTATGTAGGTTTTAACCTTTACATGCCGTTTTGATAGTGAACTTCCTGTCACCCTCACAGAACAATTTCTTCTGACAACAATTTCTTCTTGTTACAATTGTACCTAGCAGATCCATTTTACAAAATGCCTGATAGCTTTACCCAAGAGTTTACCCCAGTCCTCCTCTAAAGCACAGCACCAAATTCCAGGACTCCTGGAGACCGACCCCACACACTCAGGGGTCTCCTTCTGTTTAACTTTAGCTTATCATCCCTGTATTAACTTGAATAAGTGTTAAAACTGCACTCCAAGTTGCTCTTTAAAAAAAAAAAAAGAGAGAGAAAAAAAGAAAAAAAGAACGTGGAAGATGTCAAATGAATGCAGGAAATGTCTATTCTAGTATTAATATTAATGAATCCCTAATGCATTTGCTACCCATTTGAGGTAAGTAAGTAGAGTTCTTCTCCTGACAGCTATTCCTCATCAAACTACCGCTGCTAAAGATGTTGATGCTTTCCCTTTTGCTTTGTAATGTTTAAACCTAGTTTAAATCACACCAGAGCCTACCACAAAATAATGCATTTTATCCTAAGTGAACACAAAGCCCTCGAGACAGAGGTTTAAAACTGTGCACATGTCCGCACAATTTATCATTTTAAGATAGGAAGCTGCCGCAACAAACAAAACACCTCCTTGAAAGTGGGACAGCAGCAGATTGCGGTGCAGAAAGCTCCCGGATCTTTTGTTTTCCTAGAGAGCAACAACAGGGCTTTGCAGAGAAAGACAACAGTCTTCCCCTGCTGAAATCTAAATCAGTTCATATAGGAAAGCCTGCCAACTGCTAGTTAGATGGTAACAAAATATTGCAGATAATTCACTTTTCATGATAAAGCAGAAACAAGGATGCATGCAGCACCCAGCAGGGGCTCAACTGATAAAATGGTGTCAAACTCAAACCATTTGTCAATTGGGAGGGAAGAGAGTGAGCTGAAAGATGGACTCAGGAAGTAGATTTATCTAGTGCGACACATTAACTAGTATAAATACTAAGGAATAAGTAAACACATTTACCCAGCAGTATCTCCAGCCAGCCAAGAAAAGGCTTGCGAGCCTCAGACCCATGCTGGCTGTCTAACCACTCAGCTGTCAGCTACCACAGCAGCAGCATTTTTCTTCTTGTGCAGGATTGCAATGCGATTTAATTCACGGCACTAAAAGGTTTTATTAAAAGCGTACATTATAATTACGCAAAGCAAAAGCGTGACTCCTTTGCTGTTCTAGTCCCCTCCCTCCACCCAGCAGCCAAAACCAATAAAACCATCTCGGCAGCAAACAAGTCAGGTAACATACCCCAGAGAAGAGCACAAGTTTGTTATATAATCATTTACTTTACGTCTGCCTTGCTCAAAACTGCTTTATCAGAAACTTCTGTCCCGGAGGCTCCCGAGGCAATGGAGGGGGCTAACAATGCAGGTCAGGCACAGAGTCGCCAGCAGCATAATGTGGGGCACACAAACAAACTGGAGTAATGCAGGGCAGTAGGGCTCTTTGGATATACGCTGTCCAGTGGAAAGTCTAAACAAATAACACAGTGTATAGGACAGCACTACTCCACTCCACTGCAATCGCTGGGAAGAAGGAAAACAGTTGAAAGGTATTTAGGATACCAACCCGCAGCTATGCATGCACACCTTGCGCCCACAACCCCATAATATCAAAGGATGGCATGTCACATCAGCAAACCATTCTAACACTCCAAACAAAATTCAAAAATTAACAGCAAAGTAAGTAATCTCCATCATGTCCTCCCCCACCTAAGAAAAATGAGTTAACTCATAAAGCAAAACACAGCACATTTCTTTGTTCAGTGGTACCTTCATGTGTCCACACAGCACAGGTTCCCCACCTCCAGCTCAGGCATCTCAGGATTTTAGTCCATATGGAAGGTCTGTCACTCACTCTCACACCCTTACACACACATGCACACACGCTCACTCGCTCACACACCCGTACACACACGCCACATACGCACTCTCACTCCTCAACACACACTGCCTGGAACTGCTCTGAGGATTTTAGAATTTCCTCTCGCTAGCAGATTCCTCCCTCCCCTCGCATCCACTCCACCCCGTTCTGTAATTAGGCTTAACAAGAGCAATTAACAAAACAAACTCCTCTCTGCCTGGTGGCCTGATAATTTTGATTGTCATAATGTATGAAGATGTGTACACCTGTTTAAAATAAAGGTAAATTACAAAATTGCACAAGAGCCATTTTGCACCTATTTTTACTGCTTTTATCATAAGGATAATGAATATGCAGCCACGCCTTTAATTTAAAACAGAAAAACCAAAACTCAGTGTCTAAACATCAGAACTCAAAACTGTGATGTTTGGATCAATTCTCAAAATTGTCATGCTTGGATCAATTGGTATACTGAGTGTTTACTGCTTTATTAGTAGGCAGATCCCTCCTCCTGTGCACAGCAAAATCCATAGAAATATATTTTTCTTTTCAGATTTACCTAGTCACCGTAAAAATTCTAAGATATAAAATCAAGTTTAAATGCTTCTTGTGGCTTTACAGGCATCCACAAATCAATGGATTATAACTGTTCTTTTTTCCCTGCCTGATGTCTAATGGCACAACGTAGGAGGCCAAAGCCTCAATTTTTTTCTGATGTTTTGTCTATATGTTTTCAGTTCACTTTCATTCAGCAATCAAATAAAGGAAATTTAGTGTCAGGAAAATAATAAAAAACCCCCAAACAATTGAAGAGTAAGAGATTCTAAGATGTCAGTAGACAAATCAATATCCTTCGGTTTCTATGTGTTCAGCCCACATAGAAAATTCATACACAGCCTTAATTCAGTGGAAAACATATCTAGTTCTTGTTTTGCGTAAAAAAAAAGAAGAAAGGCTGGTGGTGCTAGTGTATTGTTGGGATCCTGCACTTTCTGATAAGCTAGATATGTTTTCCTAAGTCAATGATTTCATCTCTGCTGAGTGTCAACATTTGCACAAGAATAATTTGGGGGGTCAGAAAGACATCAGCAAATTAGATTTCAAAAGATTTCATAAGAGTGCGGATTGCTCAAACGCAGGGAAAGAAGGGTTTCGGCTTCCAGAAGTTCACTCTTCTGCTTCTTCATTCCTCCTTCCCTGAAGCTGAGTCAAAAGTTCTGTAAAAACCTACAGCAGACCATCAGATTTTCAAGACAATAGTCTCACATAAAAAGCCATGTTTTGCAGTGAGAAAGCCACTCCAAAATGACAGTAAATGGAGACTATTGTGGTGCAACATCATGCACTCTTTCAAATTGTAGGAGATACCAGGTGTAGAATTGCATACACTCAGTTCTAGGCTCCTGGCATACGACACACCATCTTTTTCTTTCTACCTGATCTCTTCCTTGTTTAGTGTTTAGATAGAAGACTGCTGACTAGAAAAGCAATTTTTCCCCCAGATTTTCTCTCTCCTTTCTCCTTGAAAGGTCCAATATCTTACTTTTACCACATGCTGCTCAAATGGAAGACAAACTAATTTTGTCTTGTATTTTTCCACTTACAGCAGCCCATGAATGCCTCACAATTATCAAATAATGACTAACCTGATTTTCACAATACCTCTCCCATATGCTGATGAAGGTATTACTGCTATTCTTGCTTGCAGAAGGGGCATGGAGGCACAATGATGTTAACATCAAATGTCTATATTAATTGTGGGATGTAGAGCAGCTGATTTACTCAGCATGGAGTATTACTTTCTATGTTCAAAGCATTTCTCTGGTATCAGTGATGGCAGTGTTTTGCAGGACGTCACATCAAGCACCCAGAAGATGTCAAAATTTATGACCAGCTGCAAAAGGCTTTGCTGAGGTGAACTGGCATGAATCTTACTCAGAATCATGGGCAGAAATAACACTTGGTTCCTCAAAGCAGAGCTCACCTGCCCTAAGAAGAGCAACACTTCTTCCTACCATGACTGTTTTACTTCTTCACTGTAGCAAACAAGACGGGGAGAAGAGGTGTCTTAAAGATAACATTTTATTACACCACCCCAATTCATCTCCCCTAGCAAGCTCGGCTGATGCCTGAATGAGGCAAGTAACCAGCAGAAAAAACAGTAATTAAATGAGTAATTAAAGACTGTATCATAACACATAAGAGGATCAAATTTGGGTTAGGCAAACAACCTAAACTCTAGAGTACTTGAGTTTGCAATTTTAGCAATGTTCTTCAACAGCTTTTTGATGCTTTTTGAAACTGAAAATAGAAAAAACCAGAGATTCCATGACCTGACATTACACTGACATCCACATCAGTAGAACTGGGATATTCTGCCCTGCCACAGGCAAACCTCTACAGGAAAGCTGACAGACCTGGCTCAGAACAACCACACAGCTGATTTTGGCAAGGTCAGCATAAGCACTGGGAGGGATAGTACACTTCTGCTGGCAGATTGCATAGGACAGTTCTTCTGGTGGGTATCTTCAGCTGACATGCTGGAAGCTGAGACTGCTATCAGGCAACTCATTTTCATGCTGGATTTGATGTTGAGTTTGTTCCCTCTCCCCTCTCTTCCTGTCTCAGCCCATCTTCCAGACTTTGCCTCAAGACTTCTGATTGGTTTCCTTGCCCAGCAAGTCCTCACCTTGTTCATCCTGACCCCTCTTGTAGTTTCCCTTTCCAGTCACTCCCATTTTCTTCTCCCTCATCCAGGATCCTTGTGCCAAGTCTTCTCATCAATCCAGTTTCAGTCCCTCATGGTTCTTCATCTGCACTGCACTTCTTCCCCTTCCTGATCTACACACAGTACAGTCTCCATTCTCATATGCCCCTTCTCACTGATTAAACTGCCTGGCCTCCATAGCTGGAATGGCACTACGGTGTAGTCTCCAGGCATCTCCTGCTTCTCCTCTGTAGGCATGTAGTGGTGAGCTCAGTTCACACATGGAGCAGACATGGTGTCAAGCCAACTGGAAGTCCTGTGACTTATGTTAGTATGGCACTGAGCCCAAGCTAATAAGCCCTGGTGAGAAGCCGGATATATTAGCTTGGGCTTAGCACCGTGCTAATGCAGTCAGGCAGCTTTTGGATCAGAGCTGGCTTACATCCCACCCGCTTTTAACACCGAGCTTGCTTGTCTTCGTCTACAATAACCCATAAAGATAAATCCCTCGATCTTGTACCAACCTTACTCTCAGTTTCCCTCCTCTCTGACACTGGTGATCTCCGGGCACATCCTCTTCTCCTTCATAATCCTCTCCAGGTTCAGCTCTTGTCCATAGGCTTTTAAAACAACTACTTGTGATGACTCTCTGGCCTCAGGATGGTTTGCAGTAACCATGCACTTTACCATACACTCTTCTGCTCTCAGTTCATGTGCTCACTTCTAGACTAGACAGTGTTAACTCACTGAAGTGAACTGTGACTCCCTCCTACAGCTCCTGGGCAGGCTGCTCTGCCATTTGCCTAGGTTGGCTTCTACAGCTCCAGAACAATTCTCCTGGGTGTTGAAGTCAGGGATGGAGGTGGGGACAGGTCTGGTTTGTCCCCCACTCTTGCTCTGACAGAGACCCAATGTAAGTGAAGCACGTGTGCAGATCTAGGAAGTAGGAAGTGCTCCTGGCAGGGAGATGGCATTTGAGCATCCCTGACAACAACAGCCACCACCCTCCCCTACCCACATATGCTGTCTTTCTCTGGGCCACTGAACCTGTCATTCAGACTTCTGCTCCAAAAAATGGGGGCTGTCATGGTGCAGATTGCTTTTCAAGTGAAAAGTCATCGTGCTAGTAATGTTAGCAACACATGTTTTGACATAGCCAAGTTCTCCCTAGTGACAGGGGACAGGACAAGAGGGAATGGCCTCAAGCTCTGCCAGGAGAGGTTCAGGCTCAACATAAGGAAAAAATTATTCACAGAAAGGGTCATTAGGCAATGGAACAGGCTGCCCAGGGAGATGGTTGACTCGCCTTCCCTGGAGGTGTTTAAGGTGCAGGTGGATGAGGTACTGAGGGGCATGGTTTAGAGATTGGTGGGAATGGTTGGACTCAATGATCCGGTGGGTCTCTTCCAACCTAGTGATTCTATGATTCCATGATTCTTGGAAACAGTAGAAGAGATTTTGGGGAAAATACAGCCTGAGTGAAGTAAAATGTAAGAAACAACTGAACCACACATTTAGAATTTGGTAGATTTATGAGCATCTAAAACTGGGATTTTCTAATGCAAATGGTCTACTTGTCTTAGCAACAGGTAATGCTACGAGCCCTGCTTATGATAAAGATCATTTTCCTGAGATTAATTTTAGAGGGATATTATTGAACATTCTCTTTTGTATAGAAGAGAATATTGTCATTATACACAAATCACATACTAAGCGCATGCATAGATTTAAACCCTACTTCCTTGGCCTGCTATGCCTATTTCAGCGGCCCAAGCCATTACACTAGGATTGTATTAATTGTACAGCGTGGCAAGGTTTGACAAAGACAAAAAGGATGCTCCTGTTCCAACAAGTTTATGTGAAGTGCTTGTTTTCATATACTAAATCCTAAGGGGCAATGGAGATAGGAAAAATGCTGATGCTACTATTTTTCATCATTGTTAAGGGTAAAAAAACCCCAAACAAGTGACTATCTAATTGCAGTAGTTTACTGTAATAAAACCAGATCCTCAGATGACTTATCTCGTCACCTAATAATCATAATAATAGAATAATAGTTTTTAAAAGATTAATCTACAGCAGTCTGTTTGGCCATACCCCTCATCTAGAATTATTAGCACTATATGCACACAAATCAGACAGCAGGGTGTAAGGGAAGCTTGCAATCAGACCTAATGTCTTCCCTTCCTCTCAGCCCCTAGTACAGGACAGCCACTTCCTTTCTACAAACGCTTTGCTCAGATCTGTACACAAGGCAGGCCACATCTTCCGGGGAGGCTCAAAGTCTTTGCAGACGCACAGTTGCCTTCAAAGCATTACTGGAAATCTGTGTGGGAAGACTCTAAAATATTAAAACCATCCTATACCCTTTTTTTCTAAGCCAACAACTATTTCCCCTCCCCCCCTCCAACTTATCTATCGCTTCTTCATTCAGTTTATTCTGGGCTGCATAATAAACTTTCTGACTTTTTAAAAAGATGCAAAATACAGAAGCTCCACCACATGTGTAAAGGAAAACAATAGAGAAAGTATATACATCATTTTCAGGCAGAGAGCTTTCTTCCAGAATGTTAAAATTACACATAAGCTTTTCCTCTATTACCAAAAGCAGACAAGGAGGAGGCTGGTGTGAAAATACCACACTTCAAAATGTAGCTTGTCTCCCCTTCATCCAAACTGACTTACCTTTAGATCAATGATCTGTTACCTTCTTGCCCAATTTTCTTTTCCCAAAGGCGACTGTTCGCCCTCTAGCAGATTTGCAAGTTACTTAAGCCATGATCTTCAGTCGTGAGAAATCTGTAGCTGAAAGTTTGCTATGGCACTTGTAACCACAGCCCAGCAGCAAGCAGGACGCGACACTGCTCTTCCTCGCACGGTGCTCAGGCAGCCAGATCATGCTTGTCATGTTTTCTCGGTTTCCCCATTTCTAACCTGTAAGCCACCCTGTGCAGCCCGATGACTTTTAGAAGACATATTCTTTGTACACTCTCCTTGCTGCCAGATGTCCTCTGCAGCCAGTTCATAGCTTTATTTTTGTACTTTGCAATAGCTTAACAATTTTGGTAAAAATTCACAGATTACTACTACTGAAAAGAGTATGTATTTTTCTTAAAGAAAGTGAAGAAGCTAGAAGGTCTTATCTCAGTGAAATCCTCTGGATTTCTCTTACTTCACCTTTCTTTCTGGCTATCAAATCCAGGCTTTTGCCAATTCTGTGTATAGATAACTGGATCCCTTTGATATATGGTCAAGCTGACAAGATGTGGAGCAGTACAACTGAGATGCTATTTCCCTGAAGTACTTAGCACATTTGCGGTGTGCTAGAAGAATACAAGAGCATAAATTATCACAACACACTGTGTATAGAGAAGACTGCCCTATCAGACCTTTGGAGGCTCATGATCAGTGCCTGAGGATGGATGCTGTAACCCCACAGAAAACAGTGAGACTGGGTTTAAGTCTAGTGAGGATCTGAAGACAAGCAGGTAACCAGATATTCAGTGTATGTGCAGGTTACAGAAACAGACAAGACACATGGAAATATTTTTACAGATTAATTTACATAAAAACAGATCTGACTTTAGGGTGTACAGTAGATGTGATTTTGCAAATCACTACATCAAAGAAATTTAACCAAAATCCATCTGCATGCTTACAAACATGTACAAGTGTTCAAGAGACACAATATGTTAAAAAAAAATCAACAGGAATGGTTAGTCCATGCTTCCAATTATATTCTTTCTTCAATTAGTCTTGAAGAAACTAACACCTCTATTAATCATTGCAATTAACTCCACGCACCACATGACATCCGCACCAGCAGCCCATATGTTGCGTTCCAATCACCCAAATATTAAAGCCTTTTTAATTGATTGATCTAAAGAACATTCAACAGGCTCAAGGTGGCAGCCAGCCAGGAAATCCCAAAAGAAGATGACAAAAAGGTGGGGGTGCTAAACCAGCCTCCCAATTTGTTTTTCCTCTTCCTCCAGGGTTCACTAAGTTAATCCAATCACAGCCCATAAAGCCCCTTTTTAATAAAATAAATAAATAGATAAGAGAACACACATGTTTGCTTTCCCCCAGAGAAGCCCTCTCTGCTAAAGTTGGAGAGCCATCCTGTTAAGAAAGTGCCGCATATGAGGGTGCATTTTTTATCCGGCAGAAATATTTAGCTTGGCCGGCCGCCAGGGAATGCTGAAAGAATAGACTGAATTAGGGGATTTACCTTCCACGTGTTTGGCACGCGTCATTAGAGGCTCTGAAGAGCTTGACTCTTTCCTTCTCTCACTCTCTGTTTTTTCTATACCCTCCCCCCCCCCCCAGATTTGATGCAGAGAATAAAGTATGAGCTATAAGAGCAGTTGATGTGTTGCATTTTTAAGTGTTGGCATAGTGGCTTTTGTTCCGGTGTAAGAAAACTGATGTCCCATTTCTGAAGGTAATTTTTTTTTTTTTTGTAATTCCAGTCAGGCATGGAGTGATATGTTTCAAAAGCATTCACTTTACTCCAGAGAAAAAAAAAGGTATTTTTTTTTTTTTTTTTTNGCCCCTTTTTAATAAAATAAATAAATAGATAAGAGAACACACATGTTTGCTTTCCCCCAGAGAAGCCCTCTCTGCTAAAGTTGGAGAGCCAGCCTGTTAAGAAAGTGCCGCATATGAGGGTGCATTTTTTATCCGGCAGAAATATTTAGCTTGGCCGGCCGCCAGGGAATGCTGAAAGAATAGACTGAATTAGGGGATTTACCTTCCACGTGTTTGGCACGCGTCATTAGAGGCTCTGAAGAGCTTGACTCTTTCCTTCTCTCACTCTCTGTTTTTTCTATACCCTCCCCCCCCCCCAGATTTGATGCAGAGAATAAAGTATGAGCTATAAGAGCAGTTGATGTGTTGCATTTTTAAGTGTTGGCATAGTGGCTTTTGTTCCGGTGTAAGAAAACTGATGTCCCATTTCTGAAGGTAATTTTTTTTTTTTTGTTTTTGAAGTTTTCTGTAGACAGATTTAAACTCAGAGAAAGTGGCTTAAAAGTAAATTCCTTAAGTGAAACTCAAACCACAGAGTATTTTGGGAGCTCATTTGAAAGGTTAGGTTTGTAACAATAACCCATGAATTGCTCTGTCATTTGACTTTTATATGCTGTCATGTGGACTTGTGTTATTTTAAAAACCACTTCTTTACATAAGTACTTTGGTTCTGCAAATAACTCTTTAAGATCTATAACCACAACACATTAGCTGAGATGGTTGGTCTATACCTCAAGTAACTCATGCACCTTCCCAGAGCATCTAATTTGTGAAAAGAAAGCTTCTGCCTCCCTTACCTTACAGAGGGAAAAAAACCCAAACAACCCACTCAGTTTCCAGCTGAATAAATGCATGGAGATTCTTAAACCAACAGTAAATGTAAATGTGTCTGCCACACATGCCAACCCTGTTTACAGGGCAGAGTTTTGCAGAACAACTCCCAGTTCCACCAACACCCAACCACTGAAGTGGATCAGTTTAGAAGCTATTTGTTGACATGCTTACTCAAAGCAAGGTTCAAGCAGAGTTTCTGAACTGGTGCTGGCTGTTTCTTTATCCCATCATCACTTGCAAATAAATCTGGGTCTGACTTTGGTTCAGCTGAATTCATGTCACCAGATGAGAGCATGTGATTTTTCATCTCTCAGTAAAACTAGTTCCTTGTGACTCCTGTATGAGGAGATTCCAGGGGCTAAAGCAAACCAACTGAAGAGAAGGGTACTGGCTAACATACAACTGAAAATACAAAATACAAAAAATTTGCTCCCATGTTGGTCGGATGCTTCGGTCCATTTCCTTGCTCAATATAAACCACCTCAGCTGTAGCGACCTCCTCATAGCTGAAGGGCAGGCCCATAGTTTATCACTTCTTAAATAAATCATTCATAATACATAGCCTGGTTGAAAACCACACAAATAATGAGCTCTCAGTATTACTCAGTGGAAAGTGAGAACTGGAGTTTTCCACCCAAACCCATCAAGGCTGACAAGCTCAGACATGTTTTTGTGATCTCCTTCCTGGACCCCATGTTTTTAATTCAATTTAAAGAAAGCTAGGCAGCCACTTTCCCCCCGTCTTTGAAGTAAAGATGTTAACATCCACGCTAATAATATAACAACCCCTTCATTTAGGAAAAGCTTCAGCAATCACGGAGACTTCCTTTTAATAACAAGGAAAAACTGCAAAAATAAAACTGCCTATTTCTGCTCCTAGCAGGGCAGGTTGGGTTGTACACACTGCATGGATGCCAGCTGGTGGCTGAGGCACTGCTGTATGTTTCCAGCAGAGCATCTTTGCTGCTAATTGAATTTCTGAATGATGGGCCAGGCAGCACTTGGCTACTGCATGCCAGTAGCAGTAGGAACTGCAATAGATAATTCCCCACTGGTTATTGCCACTTTATCAGAGAACACAGTAAGTGTTCTGGACTAACAGTCCAAAATGACATAATTCTTTTGCAGAAAAAATGTGGGTTTAATAGAAAATAATTGTGAATAAAGGTGGGGATGCTGACGGCTCGCATTCCACAACAAAGCACCACAAGGCAGCATGTGTTTTGCTGTGCAAACCTGTAAGCAAAGGCATTTGGTGTTCCCCATTCCCTCCCTTATAGGGCTGCCTTCCTGGAACACACCCGCTGACACAAAAGGTGTATTTCCTTTATCTCTGGCCTCTGTCATGTATGATCACAGGAACATGTGTCTGCACTGTCCACGCGACTGGGAACTGCCTGCCTGCTTTGCCTCTCGAGGGGCTGCAGTGAGTCCAAGCATATGTGTGTCAATGCTGTGACGGATATTTTGAAACTCAGGTCAAATAACAGAGACCAATGGCTAGACAATACCAGTTCAGTGGCAAACTGCTTGATATTGTTGTCATCAATTCACAAATCTGTTTAAACACAGTCTGCTACGCTTAGCATATTTACAGATTTAAAATATGACCTTTATAAGTGAAATAAAAGAGCTCTTTCCCCCCGCCCCTCCACCTCCTCCCTCTGTGGTTTTAATTAAAACCACGAACCAACACATGTATCCATCCTTCTCTCTGTAATAGTTCGGGATTCCACTCTCAAATACTACCCAGATAAAACGAACCTTTATGTGTTAGCAATTCGCAATGCAGTAAATTCTCCTTTCCAAACCTACCGTCTTCATTAAAATCTTATTTGCTTGGTAATCTCCTTTGATCGCTAAAGTTATAAGAAGCCCCCTCCTCTTCTTTTGATACTATCAGTGTAGCTTTTGACCAGAGAGCGTGATGAATTAAATGTATGACAGATATGACAGGTGAGGAGTGCTTGGAGAGGGCTTAAACAGCAGGGATAAGACAAAGCCCCCATTTAAGAACAAAACCCCTACCCGATGGCTAGCCCGTTAATGACCAACCACTCTATTTGTCCTGGTGGATGAGGAGCAAGCTGATACTACAGACAAAGCTTTGTTAGCCACGGGGCTGTTCTTCAATCAGGCCACACAGACTAATTGAAATGCCTAGTTTCCCCCCACCTCCGGATTTGATATACAAGCTAGGGGGTTTGTAGGTATACTCTTTTTTTTAAAAAAACTTTTTTCACCCTCTATAATGTATTAATACAGTCACCCCAAGTTTACAGCTGGACTAAGTGGAATTACAGCATATAAACCTGAAAATCTATCTGCAGGGATCCAGCTAAGCCCTGGAGAGAGACAAGTCCAGCAATACAAATCCAAGGAATTTTGGAAGTCAATCCATTAGGATTACTAGGCCTTTGATTTTGGAAGTCGCAGGCTCAAAATATGGAAGCGATGAACTCTCAATCTTCCTTCATTTTAGCCTCTTTTAAGATGACTTATTGACCCCATTTTTTTCCTACTAAAACACATTGATAAATGTGGACAGAATGATATTTTTTTCCACTGTATTTGCAATGAAGGAATACAGGAAAATAACTGATTTCCTGAACTCACAGTTAAGAAGCCCTTCAAAATTTCACATGTATTTTCTACATATTTAGAGTTGCCACAAGCAAACTCATCACCCTTCTCATCAGGTTAAGATCGCTCTCCCCTTCTTTAAATTTCATGTTAAATTTTAGCATTCTGTGCTGTACCTAAATGAGGAGCTTCAGGCTCTCCTTAACTTTAAACTACAGGCTGCCTGCCAGAGGTGAAGAAATCTCTGTGCCCCCTGCAGACCAGGATTATATTCTCAAGGGGCAGTCTCTTGTTTTAGCCTACCAATCTGTGGCCCGAAGTTTCCTGCTAAAGCAATATTCATTATAAAGCAACTGCCAAAGCAATATTCATTATTAAACCCAACTGTGAAAGAAAAGAAAAATTAGATTACAGGGATGCAGAAATGAATGACACTGCCACTGCTGTGGATATAATGGAAAATGCTAACTGAAGCAAGAGGAGTCTTCACTTTCAGAAGAACATCAATCTTAATCTCTTTGTTCCTTCCTGTCCTGCCCTTGCAGTGAGCTGTGGCTGAATCACAGGTGCTGGTATCAGGAAGCCTGCATTCTGTTCTTAGCTCTGCCACAGGCTTCTTACGTGGCTTCTGGCATGCCTTGTGCCCTATCTGTGCCTCAGTTTCCTTATATAAAAATGCAAATATTCCTACCTATTTCAGAAAGAGTGTGGTCTAGTGGTTTAAACCACAGAGTCAAGACATCCGAATTCTCAAACTGAATATGGTATCAATTTCTGCTGTGGCTTTGAAGCAACTATCCTTACCTACCCAAGAGGTCACCTTCCCCTGGAAAATGTTGAATGGCCAAACCCCAGGCTTCCTGGTAGAATATATACGCTGCTTTTCAAGTAAGAGATATTTCTGTCTGGATGAGAGCTCAGAATGAGAACTCTGGAGTGCAAGGAAAAAAAGATAGTCCAAGCTATGGCCAGCAAAGCTTTTGGGAACTGCTCTTGCCAGAGGCCTATGGTGACCAGTGCTTGTCCCCAGGCCACCCAAGCAGAGCTCAGCCATTGTGGTCCTTATTTAGCATGTAGAGGAGTAAGGCTAAAATCCCAAATGTTCACCTAGTAGGACAAAGGGCTAAAAATGCTGGCATTCCCCTTCCCCAGGGAGCACTCTAACTTCTGACTATTTTGCAGCAAACCAGTGTCTCTCACGCTCTCTCCTCCTCCACTTTTCCTCTATGAAAAACTCCCCAAAGTTTTGAGTCTGTTCCACTTAGAATAAGTAGCAATTTGCAAACTTTCATAGGGCAGAACAAGCATTGCTTACCTAGCTTTATCTCATGGCTCTCTGGACACTTTCAGAAGTTAATTAAATAATACTTAGATATTCATAATATGCAAAGTCCCAGACAAGTGATGAGTGTTAGCGTCACAAAGCATAAAAGGGTTATTCTGAGAGAATAACCTTACAGAATTCCATAGGAAAATATTATTAACCTCACATAAATACATGTTTCTTCACTATGGAGTCTGATACACCTAGGCAAAGTTGTCACCAGTATGATCACTAACATCCTACTGAAAAAGACAGACTGATATTTAGGAAAAGACCATAGTGATTCAGATCAATAAATTAAGGAGGGAAACCCTCCAAAAGCATTAATCTGGGATATTTTGGTTTTGAGTGTACAGATCTGAATGGAATCTTTGGTTTTTCAGACAGCTTTCAAATGTCCCTATTAGATATAATGTTAGCGTCTCATTACACATGTTGCCTACTTGACATGCTCTGACTTTTATAGATGTCAACCCTATTTCTTAATTCAAGCCATTTGTCTCTTGTGATGTCTGCGCCTCTGGGTTAGAGTTCCAGCCAAAGAGGTGATCCCGCTCATATCTGCAGTGCAGCCATAAAATCCTCCGGTGCTACATCTCCGAAAGCTGCTGTTGCCTTGTGAAAAGGCCTGGATTTTGTCTGTCTGCAGCTCCGCACCCAGAAAGGACATTTTGCAGAAGGGCTCAGAGGACATCCAGGAAAACTGCTTTCAGGACCTTATCTGAAGGACAATACTTAACTTTCACCACCTGGGCCTGGCCCCTGAAAGGAAACAGTCGCACTCAATTATTGTCTTTTTCTAGACAATTACTATTTAATCAAACCTCCAGCTGATATTAACTGGTGGAAAAAAGGCTATTTTTAGTCAGGACAGTGATTCCCCCTCACTCCTTTCATCTATGAGTAATGTATTTCCTTTTGCTCTCAGTACCACAAACCAGTCCACACCAGATGCTCAGTATTAGGTAAAATTAAAAATGTGGGCATCATACCCTTTGAAAATGCTTTGAACTCAAATTAATATACCTAAACCCACTATTTAAATTAAAGATATCCTGTCTCTCTGCTGTGTAGTTTTCCCTTTTATCAGAAGTCCATTTAAAGGTTTTTTGGTTTAGCTCCACAGACCATGCTTTGACTTAACAACACATTGTAATTTCCTTTTAGCCACAAGAATAAAGGAAATGTATAGAAGCAACACCATAATCTTGTCAAGCACCCTCTTTCGTTTCCCTGAACAAGCTTGTTTGAGAAAACATGAAGCCTAAGATTTTTAAGATGTTATCTGGAAGATGTTTAGATCGTGGAATACTTTTATTGAAAACAGACATATGTATTTTTATGCATCTACTGATGTACCCACACACATAAAATATAGGTCTACTAAATTCTTTTACAGACAAGAACAGAGTAGTCTGCAACCTGCGGAGGTTTTGCAGAGTTCAGTCGCACTGCCTCAGCATTTTACCTTTTCCATACTTTTGCTCAGAATCTGTGTAGATACTCAAGAAAACCCCACCAATCCTCACACCCCAGGAAACGCTGTCTGAGAACATAGCAACTGGGGAGTGTCTGCACCCAGACTCACCCACAAGCTCTCAGAAGCAAAAATGTGGGAGAAATGTAAACCCCACTTATTTTTCATGTACCTCTATATACACTAAGAAATGGGACCCTGCACTGCTTGTGCCATTTATTTTCATCTTTATTCTTTTTCAAAACAGAGATTTAAATGCAGCTGCTGCCATTCTGGAGAGCTACAGGACCCAATGCAGTTTGCTGAACGTACCGACTTCATATAAGCAAACACTATCCACCTTCACATTCAGTCCTACCCCTCTTGATGTCACCCTCGATGCCACCAATGCCACCACTGATAGTGTTCAGAGTACAGGTAGAGGTGTAAAAGCCACCCCTTCCCTTTGGCACTGAGCCATGTTGTTGCTGAACTTAACAGCAACAGAGAGCTGGCTTTGTTTTAAGCTCTGCAAGACCACGAGGCTCAACACACAGAGCAAGCCCTGGGGGCACCCATGCATGCTCTGGCAGCACCCAAGTGTGTGTGGGCCTCTGTAGACCCTAAAGCCTTGCTTCATCTTGGCAGTTTCATGAGGCAACATAGGGCAGCCCAGTCCCGGTCACAGCATGGGGAAAGGGACCCGCCAGGAGAAAATACAACCACCAGGCTGGAGAAACCAATGCTGAACTCGCTGTACCGAGTGAGGGGAGAGATATTAGTTGCCAGTGCTAATTATGCCAAGAAAACATACTTTGAGACAAAGAAAAAGGGCAAGTTAAGCATCTGTGAGTTCTCTCGGTGTGGGTTTGACAGTGATAGTAAGACAGTTTATCCCCAGGAGCTTTCTCCTCACTGGAGGTGTTGAGTTAACTGGTGGTGACCTTCCACTGACCCACAGGCAGCATCTGTAAGTGGTGCATGGTGGTGGCAGCCAGGAAGCCCTTCTACCAAACAGCGCCCTTTCAAAACACCACTCAAAAATCAACAGCTGAGGCAACCCAGGAGTCAGCTGTCCAGCCCTGTCCAGCATGGAGGATTTCTCCCTTCACCCTTCTGGAGTTTCATCCATCTTCGTTTGCTTTTTCTTGCTGCCATTTCCTCTGACTTTTCAAACTTGGGACACTGGTAGCTATTATTCATGCTCTTGTTTCTTACTAGTCATGCAGCAAAGAGCTGCAGCTTTCTATCAATAAATACCACACCAATATTTATTTAGCCATTATTTTAATTTCTCGTATTTTTTTCTGCTCAGGTATCTCTTGAGCAAAAGCAGGTTCTATTTCATTATTACTCTTTACATTTCTAGGACAGAAACATCTCAATGCAGTTATTAAACATCACTCTGGGTAGCTGCAAAAGAACTTGCTAATAAAAACGCTGAATAGGAATGAAAATATAACTGAGGTATGGAGAAAGTAACTGCCCAAACAGTTTGAGGTTAAGCAAGTATGAACAAATATCTTCATTGTGCACCCTTAAGGGTGAAGATGCGAAGAAGCAGAACTTATCTCTTCCACCACAAACAATGGTGTGAATACCAGAGGCTGTCCAACTTCCAGCTATAACAAACTATTAATCTCTGGGTAATTTCAATAAATGTAGCCAGCAATTTGCAATACTGCATATCTTGTACTCATTTGACATCAATTTGAGTAATCTTGTTCCTATGTCTGGTTAAGAAAAGACTGATAGTAATATATGTTGACTTCACAGTGGGAGGAAGAAAGCTAGTCCTTCTCTTCCTCTCCTCTCCTCTCCTCTCCTCGGTGGTTCAGGAGGGACAGGGGAGAAAAAGAGGTGTTGAGGAGAAGAACTGGGGGAGAGATGGAAAATTGAGCAGGAGTCCTGGTAGCAGATTTGGGCATGGGATCATGTTCTCTGTACTAAGAATAGACCCCAAAACTCCCACACCAGAACGCTCCTCCTCAAACATGAGAAGGCATGGTGGGGAAGGCGTGGAAACGTGTGTGCAAATGTGCTGGCAACAAGACTCAATAGGAAAGGCAAAAAGAGTCAGAGATTTTGCATAAGAGGAAGGGCTTGAATGACTTCTCCAAAGTTTCACTGAAAACAGACGGCAGCGGCAGGAGTTGAACCCACACGTCCTGAATCACAGCCCTTCATCTCAATCACAAGACCCTCCCTTCCTCTTGTATGTTTTGCACTATCTCGGGTAGTCAAGAAAGGGACTGCATGCAAGAAAGAGACTGCATGCCCTCCTAAATCAGGAATTGAACACTAAACCAATAAATCACCTAGAAAATTCAGATGTCTTGACAGGAGGGCAATGAGTTCCAAAGAAATCACAAATCTTGCTATTGCTCCAGAAGGAGGGTGTAATTTCCTATGCTGGTCATCATGCTGAATAAAGATCAATTTAGATGGCAATAGGTTAGAAAATGCAGAGCCTTTTTTAGAAAAAAAGCAAAAGGGCCCATCTATGCCATGTAGCATGCTTGCTGCAAGGCCCGCAGAGACAGCTCCAAGGATGTGTCATAAGGGGCATCACTGCGTCAAGACAGTGGTGCAGATACTTCAGCAGCTAAGTTAATAAGCCTTACAGCTCAGAAAGATACACAATTTTAAGTCCAGGGATATACTTAAACTGTTTCTAAGGCTGCCTCAATCACTGTTCATACTCTTGAAGGCCACTGAACCTTGTTCCATTATGCAATGCAAGCATGATCTTTCTTGCTTTCTGGCTTTGTCAAGGTCGGGAGAGGATAGGGTTGTGCTCTATAAATATGCCACGGGGTAGAGGTTTTTCAGCTGAAGATTTTCACAAAATAAAACTGACCTGAGCAAGCTCAGGCAGAAGTTCTTTAGTCTGGGGAAGGCTTTTCCATCCATCACAGTGGTGGAGCAAAAAAATCCTAACCTTGGTAAGACATGCCTTGTTCCATTACTAAAATTATTTCTTTATGAAGTTGCCTTTCTCATCAGGAGACTGGGCTGAGTGACCAGGGAGACCTCCCTAGGCTCATTTTTTCTAGGAAATCTTCTAGGGTATTTCTAAGAAATACTACAGTGGTCTAGACATTTGGAGGCTTCCAGAAGGAAGAACTAGTAAAGCATTATGCATACATTTTTCAGAGCAGATCCTACATAATAAAGCAAACCAGAATTTTCCACCTTTGGATAAAATTCTAGCTGACTGAGCAGTATACATGCATATGTGTGCCCATGAACACACACTATTTTCAGTATTAAGACCATCTTCAAGCAATTTCTCACTTCTATAATGCCTTCATTTTATATAAAACAGATGTATGTCTTTAGGGTAGGCTTTGACTTTTAGTCTTATATCATGAACATCTCTTTTAATTAAAATGGGAAATACAAATTCCTTTGCCTTGTTCCAAGCCTGAAGCCCACCAGCCCAAGCAGCTGTCTACAGATTCAACATCCCACATTAAATCTGCTAGTTGAATTCAGGGTCTTCAGACATGTGTAAATCAGTACAGCTCCACTAAGTTGTGCCCATTTACACCAGCCATAAAGAAGCTGAATTAGTAGTGATGTATCCTGCTTGAGTTCCTTAGACAAGTCTTGAAATTCCATTGGAGATTGTTACATTAGTACTATTTAATACCTACACAGCTGATGAGAACGCCACTTTTTAAAGTCACTGCTATGGGCTGTGCTTGCTTAGTAGGATGGAGAACGACTAAATGAGAAAAGCAAAAATGCTACCCATTACCAATGGAGATTACCGAACTGCACTAGAAGTGAACTGGGTGGTGGGACACACATGATAACATACTGAATGATCCCTAATGCGGAATAATTGACGTATCTTTCTAACTCAAATATATTTTTTTAAAAAAAACCTCTTCCCTTTTCTTCCCGTACCCACATGAAGGCGGAAGGAAGCATTTCCTTTCCCAGTGATGAAAGTGATACCAAGTATTATGTTAGTATTAAGTGAACTTCCTCCCACCCATTTCTGTTGAATTAATGTCCTCTGACTCAAACGTGATTAATAAAACTGGGCTATTCAGTTCTGACAAACTAAAGCCTTGCAAGTTTATAGACACAATTGCCTCAGGCTCCCCCTGTGGCCGATCAGATAGAGTGTCTTTTCAATAGACTCAAAGAAACACATTTTCACACCTGTCAGGCCTAGATTAATATCCCTGCTAATTGCACTTTAGGAACGGCCAATTAGTTCTAGTTATAGAAGCTTTCATGGGTAAGGGGGAGAAGCAGCCTGTTATCACCATCAGGACTTATTGTTCCCCTGAAGAGATTTGTGTCCCAAACTGTGTGCCTCAGTGGTTTGACTGGAAGTCCTGCTGAACACCACTGTAATGATGACCTTATCCAAGCCTCAAACTTGCTCTAATGACAATAGAGATGGCAGAAGAGATCATGATCATAAAGGCAAAATAAACTAATGCAAGGCTGAGATTACGCCTAACACCCATTTTCAAGCCATAAGTGGTTTGCTGAAATTTCCTAATTATCTCAATTTATTCTTTTTCTATGATAAAAATCTCCTTTTTGCTCTAAAGGGATAGTACTTCATTTGTAACAAACCACTTTCTTCTGTGAGAAAAAAATATGTCCAGTAATGTTGCTGAATTTGCAAAAGGAGGATAAGTAAAGGTCTGGCCTTGAAGCAGCAGCCTGAAGAGCGACAACCACAGTGCCAACACTAGCAGTGGGACACTGGAAAACAAGCCAGGGACCAAGGGTTAGTCTGGCCATTCGAATGTGACAGGAAGGCTAGTTAATAAACACCAGCTAACCCCTTCAATTACTGCAATAAATTGTTCAATTGGTTAAATGTCCACAGATTCTGCCCCAAACACTGCTGTGAACTGTTTAATTAGCAAACTCTTGCATCATTGGACAAACAGATGCCGGTGAGTGTGGGGGACGCTCGGCCCCTGAAGAGCGAGGGGCACTGGTGCCCCGTACAGCTCAGCTCGCCTTGCAGGTCTCACCTCTGCACCACACAACCCGTAAGGTTTTAAACAGCTCTGGAGATCATTCATTCATTGCTGCCTATTTTTCAAAACAGAATTAAGGCCCTGTGGGCCAAATATGGCTTAATCGCCATTCTTTCCCCATCAGTTTTCTGTATTTCGATAAGATGCCCAACAAATTACAGCTTCTCACCTGCCGCAAGATTAGATAGACATGAATGCGATATGGGTTACATGACACAAGAGATACTGTTTGTCTGGAAACTGCATGCTGGACAAAACAGACCTGCAAATTAAAAGTCAGCAGGCCTATTTCTTGAAAATATTTAACACGCTAAATTTGAGATTATCTCACTAAGAGGTAAGACCATACAAAGCCTTGTAAAGACTTACCATTGAGATTACTGCTGGCTATGAAGAGTATTTAGAGTATATCCATGAAGCATATATCACCATAATATTAACAAATCCTGATACAAAGTTTTTGGTAAAAGCTATGTAAAACAGATGTTTCTGGTGAATAAAGTGACAAATTTCAGTTGATCACTGAGGATCAAATCAGAGTTAAAGACTCAGATAAGCTGCCTTCACTAGACCTTTTATCACTTTCATGAACCACTGTTTCTACATACTCTTGTTAATAACTGAAAACCATACAGTGACGCAGGGGAAAAAAATACGTGGGTTTTAAAAAAAAATTATACTAATTAGATCCATTTACCAGGAATTTCATGTCTGAAAAACAACCAGCTGTAGGAGGTAAGTACTATATGTTGTGTTTACAAAATGAGAAATTGCATTTCCCTGCTGAAGTTTTCTTAAAGAACTAAAACAGAGGTAAATTATCACAGCTTGGAGCAAAATACAAAAATACATACAGTGTTTGCCTGTTGAAAGTAGTAAGTCTAGCAAAAGTATTTCTTTGGAAAAGGGCATAAGGCAGACAGTTCATTTTAGAACCAATTTTTTTTATAACATTGGGGAAATCTACCATTTTTGCATTTCAGCCTGAGAGGTTGAGCCTGGATTTTCAAAGGATCTTCAGAGCACAGATAGGCAATTCAGTTTACTGGGAGATGATGGAGTTGGACTATGTCCCATCCTCAACTTTGCAAAAATGCACAAATCCTACTGCTGGACTGAACTCAGGGTATTTCTGGTTGAGCTTGCTGGCTCCTGGGAGTCCTCTCCTGAGTATTATCTTCTCCCAGTGAGCCATCTGGAGACCCTCAGCACTGGACTCAAGCATGAAGATTCTCCTCCAGGTACCTACCACAAAGGTCCACACCCAGGAAAACCTGTAAGGTTAGCAGTACCTCACGTTTAAGGACATAAATGGTCTTATTTCATTTAGCATGCAGAGTTACGCAAAGCAAGCTCTTAAATTTGGGTTCACAGGAAGACTTCTGTTGACTTCAGTAGGCACTGGGTCCATCTTGTACAGCGTATTTTGAATGCAAACTTTGATTTTTCACATTGCCAGATTCAACAGAGTAGCAAAGAGGCCCCGTACTGCTACCAAATTATATGAGTTACCTCAGGTTTGTATGTGGTGCTTAATGTTAAAGAAAATACCTCTTTTAAATCCGTACCATTAAAAGCTGTGTACTCACTTGGAGAGTTAAATCCAGGGTTTTACTGTCTTGCCTCAGGAGTGGACAATTTAGAACTACTTGGGGTTTTTTTGTTTGGTGGGGTTTTTTTGTTTGTTTGTTTGTTTTTGTTTTTTCTGGGTTTTTTCCTTCAGTTTTGTAGTACTAAACGAATTAACGTCTCTGAAAAGTCTTGGGGTCTCAGGACAGGCTTTCAGTTGACACCGATTAGCATAGCCTCACTGAATTAAGCAGAATAAAGCAATTCAGGCCATTGAGAATCCACGGGGGCAGGGTAGGGAGAAACTGCAAATTAAGAAAAGAATAGAGAACACAATACCAGCACTGATGTCCTGGCACACAGGCTTTTATTCTGGAGATAGTTTACAAGCAGTTTGTAACCTTTGGACTCCAGACAGTCTGTAGAACCAACACGAGGAGGTTCAAGATTTGGTCTGAACTTTCTATCCAGCCCCGAGACTGTCAATATTTGGAAGGTACGTTGGAACTCATAAAGCCCCCATAAAATGGATGTTAGTGAAACGAAACAAAAAAGTCCCGAAACTTATATTCATGAAGTCACTTTAGACTTTATTACTTTAATCCCAAAAGGTATTAAGGAGATAAATATTTATAATTTTTCTATGCTTAGAAGAGGATTTTCCCAGCAAAATAGCCAATGCATTTTCCTTTAACAAACATTGTTCTTGTCCAAAAGGAGTCCAAAAACTGCCTCTTGTTTCAGATCTCTAATTTCAGAGTCACTTAAACAATTTTAATCCATAATCTTAAATTTCCTGCAGTTAGTAGAACAATTCATAGAAACAGTCCAAGTGTGATTTTACTGCCTAAGAGACAAATTGACTGGAAAATTCACAAAACAAAACCATCTGTTTTTCAGGCCTGTCAATATTTCATTGATCTTTTAAAAATATCTTCACTTTTATTTCATTCACCATTATGAATCAATTATCATATCAAACCATACTTGTGCATTAATTAAGTCTATCAAGAAAAAAAAATTAACAAAATAATTACAGGCTACAAGTAAAATTTTTGTTCTTTGATAGCAATTTAAAAAGACTAAACAAGAAAATATGTCTACATGTTTTACTTTGTGAATGAAAGATTCTTGAAATAATCATGTGCTCTAGAGGCTTTCATGGCATGTTAACTAGGAAACTGACATTTAATATTAACATAATTGACAGCTTTTGTGCAACCAAAGTCAAATGAAGTATACTGTTAATAAGCAACACAAAAATTTAAAAAAAAGTTATCTTTTCATTCACTCATCATTTTGTTTCTTGTCACATGTTTAATGCTCTAAATTACATAAGGAACATTGTTGAATTAAATATACTTACACCAGTAAGAGGATAACATAAATGAAGAGGGAGCTGAATGCTTAAAGATGTGTTAACAAAGAATTTTTATCTGCCAATAAAAATACCTTAAATGCATCAAATTCTAAACTCTGTCCTGAACAGAACTTCTATTGTGAGCAGTAGATGCTATACAGTTATAAAGCCATTATTTCATTCAAAGCTAACAATCTAGTTTGTTTGTAGGGGAAGGTCACTTAATTCATCAAGGGAGGAAAAGTTAGTCTGTAAAAATAATCACACTGAGACAATTCCTGAAGTACTTACTACATCTGCTACTAGCCATGGTCAAAAAACTATAATACCATCTTATTTGCCCATAACTATGAAAAACCAAAATACACTGGTTTTGCTCTAGATGCGCTTTTGAAGCCTTTCTCCCCAAGTTCTCATTTTCTACATGTAGGAATGAATAATTTGCTTATGCTCAACAAAAGCCTACTTTTCTTATTTCAAATGTGTAGAGGGGATTTGTGTTTGCCATATTAAAAAAAAAAATGACACAATCACAACTCAACCAGTATCACCATTTTGCTAAAAGTTCAAGAATTGTTCAGATTTGAGGTACTAACTCAACACGTTTATTAGCCAAGATGAGTAATCAAGCTGACCTGACCATGCAGTGCTATCAATTCAAGACCTGTGCTTGAGTAAGAGGTCTCTCCCATATATAAAACGTAAATCTTTGCCTTGGTAAAAGTTCAGAGAACAGTATTGTTATCCCATATGACACACAATTTCCACAAATTTTTAAAGCCCCCAACATATAAGCAAGATCCACAGAGTTTTGACTCACCTGATCTACTAGGTTTTTGCCTTCTACAGAAAGCTCAAAGTTTCAGCACTATCTTGCCCCTTCTTTCACCGTACAGAGTATCTCCACACAGTAACCTCCTGCGTAAAGCATGATCTCGTCTAGTTCTCTCCCCTTTCTCAAAGCATGAAAGCAAAGTTACACCAACTTCCTGAGAAGCTTTATACTGCATCAAGCACCTGCTCAGACAACAATCTGTTAAAAAATCAAAGTAACAGCTGAGTTGAGGTCAGCCACCCTGCGAACTTCAGGACATACTGGGGAATCCCACTACCCTCATCCCTCCTGTCTTTATTTGAAAATAGTAGCTCTAGTAATGTGATGCCTTCCTTCCCTTCCCTTTTTGAGCAGGCAGTGAAAGCTGTCCTGCTGTCTTCTACTCTTAAGAAGAAAACATTAGTCTCCAACCTGCACTATGCCTGTCTGCAGAAATAAGACAACTCATCCCACACTGATGGTGTTTGTTTAAGGAGCACAGGTCCAACAAAGCTGGTTAACCATTAGCTAGCACTGATATAGGTCGTATTACACTCACTATGCATACTTGTTAAGGTATCCCTACATGAAGTTTAGCTTAAGAGGAGCACTTGGGTCGGTCTTCTCTAAGCACTGCTAAAGGGTAACACCAACCACCCTAATACAGAACCCCATGATGCATGCTGAGCCAACCTTGGGTACAAGCTCCACATTTCTAGAAGCAGTAGTTGTCAAATACTACAGTTACACAACTCAAATGTTTATTATTGACACCAAAAGCTGCTCAGAAGGAATTTACAGGCACTAAAAACTCGTACTAGATGTTTGCATCTAGAATTATTAACAAACATCCCTAAGACTAGTTCCCCTACATTCATCCACAAGCTGCTCAACACTGAAGGCTGAAAACTGCAGGTGTCTTCCTAAAAAACAGTGAAAATACTTTTTTTCCCAGGGTCTCCCAAGTTACTCATGGTGGTCAGAAAACTATTCAGTGCTGCAATTATTTTGTATTACCCTAAATATTGACAAAAACTTTTGCTGCAATGATAGTCTGTCATGTCATTCAAATTATTTTGTCAAGCCAAAAGCACAAGACTTTTATTACAAAATCATCTAGAAGCCACAAGCAAGAGCACCATGCTGGGTATCATGTAAATGCATACAAAGAAACCCCACCACCTCAAAGGGAGTGCGATCAGATAGAGAAAGGAAAGACAAAGTGAAAGAAGGGAAATGGCATTAACTTCACTTCACAGAACAAACAGTATGTATCAAGCCTTTGAAAGGCTAAGCCCCTTCGCCTTCAACTTTAGACTTAGCACGGCAGCTATTATTGCTATAGGGCTTCTTAGGTATGCCAGGGCTCACTAGGGCCACGACTGACGCAAAAGGGCTTGTCAGTCTCCAGTAATTCAGTCTAAAATAGGTGTAGGAACTGAACGCACAACTCTCCTCTGTCCTACCTGCAATTTTAACAATTCCAGCTTTACCCCATTTTTACACCTATACACTCTTCTTCTTGTGACAGTTGGTTCTACCCTGCTCTTCGTTTATATTAATTCAAGATCCAAATCTAGTGCCTAGCTTTCCAATCTTTGTAGTACAAATAAGATTAATTTTTAATTTTAAGGCCCTGATTCAGCAAAACATTCAACTACATCTTAATTCTATCCCTATTCAGTAAAGTACTTAAGTATTTGCTTAATTCTCATTTACTCTGCTGAGACTTGAACATGTGCTTAAAGATAAGCCTCTTCTTAAGTACTTTGCTGAACTAGGGCCTAAACTGTGACCTACGAGCCAGGAAGAAAAGAAAAAAATAGATCAATAATGTCCAGTGTTATTTCCTCACAAATATTAGGCTAGCTGAAAGGAAAGGATGAAGAACAAACAAAAATAAAAAAATCAGTGATTTAAGTAAGCACACACAGTTAGTACAATTGCTTTATGGGAAATCTTATGAAATCCTATTAAGAAAAACCTCTTTAAATTTCCTTCTTTTTTCCCCATTTCTATCTACAAACATGCATTATAACAATGTGTTTAGCCAACTGGTCACTTTTAGTTACACAACTGGAATCTTGGAAGTTTTTCAAGGTAGATACCTGATAATTTTATACATAAAATATAGAGCAAAATCTAATTTAATGAGTACAGTGGAGTGGAGTTCATTTTTATTATTCTCTTGAACCAAAAATTATGAAGAAATTGGGACGATACCAGTGAAGGGAACCCATGGTAAAAGCAAGGGAAAAAAAAAGACTCTCCTACTAGGAAGAAACAGCTGAGTTAATCATCATCAACAGAGACCAAGCAGACACTATGTAATAATTCCCTAGCAAAAAGGTCTTCTTGTGGGTGGATCCCTCAACCAGCATGGAAGTAGTACAAAACCAGAATCAAAAAGGCCTTGGCAGGTAGAAGAAAATGTGCCTAAATATCTAAGCTCAGGCTTATCTAGCAGAGAAGGAAGAATACTCTTATCTTTTTTAAAAAACCAAATATATTTGTTAGTGGCATATTTTCTTAAGCATTTGCCTGCCCTACCCGCCTACCTGTATGACCCTGAATCATTCCATAAAGCGTACTTCTCCAATGGTAAGATTCTACACCAACCAAATACACCCTTTTTACTTTGAGTTCAGTGTTCAAACTAAAGCTAACTCACCTGTTTTGAGGACATCTGTATCAATTCAACTGAACTGGCCAGAAAAGATCAGGAAGTTATAAGTAAGGTAAAATATCTGCAGACAAAATGTGTTTGAATCCCCTTCTCTGTAGGTATTCTAAACCCTCTGGACATGTTACTGTGCAGCCTGCTCTAGGTGAACCTGCTTTAGCAGGGGGATTAGATTAGATGATCTCCAGGGGTCCCTTACAACCCCAACCATTTTGTGACTCTCTAACTCAGCGATTCTGTTTCTTCCAACAGTCGACTCTATTGTTCCACTCACAAAAACTTTGGATGAACCCAAGTACTGGATATTTGATACACACCGCTAAACTGCAGAAAGATGTCACATGTGTGCCCACAGAAGCCTTCCACCCTCAGAGAAACCAGCCCATTAGCATTTTGCCAGGAGAAGGGTCCTTTTCACAAATAAAGACCAAACACAAGTGTTACTGGAAGTTCTTCTGTTGCCAAGTCTTTCACACAAGCTGCTGCTGCACTTCCTTCACCAACTGTTGTTCCTCTGTAGCTGGGGTCACTGTCTTCATCTACCTTTTTATTTCTAGCAAACAGGAATGCTATTCTAATCTTTGCAGTTCCTAACTCACATGTATGCTTAACTTCATGCACTGTGAATTGTTCTGCTGAAGTCTGAATTACAGTACCTAAATCTAAAACATATGCTGAAGTGCCTGCAGGATTTGGACCTAAAAACCTGAGCATTTACCAGCTATTACCCTTTTGATGGATCCATCTCACTAGAACGATGGATAAAAGTGTTTATAACAAAACCTTTGAAGATGAGAGATACTCCAGAAGTACATGTGTGGGGTAGAGGAAGTGGAAAGGGCTAGAGACGCAGATTGCATTGACTGCCCTGATGTTTACCATAGAAACCACACATCATTATTAGCAGCTGCAGGATTAAGAAGCCAATGTGGTTGAGGAGGTTCCTCATATTTTGGAAGAGCACAGCCAGAGAGCAGACGGTGCAGTTCCTCAGCTCCCACCTTAGTTCAGTCCTCATAAGGAAGAAGAAACACATGGACATACCGTTCCTTGGAAAGCTCTGCTGCAGTAATACCCATGCTCACTGCCAGCATACGCAGCTGCCTCTGTCAACGTGGCCTTTGTCTCTCTCCTGCCCCTTCAGCAGTGGTCATGGCCAATGGCTAAGACAGAGGATGGCAAAGGGATGAAAAATGTTTAATGCGTATTCCTCTTGTCAGAAGGGTGGAAAAGGTCAGCTGGTGCTCCCCTTCAATCATACGTAGAGCCAGGTATCTGCCATCCCCTCCTGAGCTGCCAGGGCTGTGGAGGTATGAAATATATTCCAACAAAAAGAAACTGGATCACTTGCCTGGGGGAGTCACAACGTTTATTGTGATGACAATGAAAGACGGCTTTGATCACCACAGCGGCCATACATCTCTGAATGCAGACGGCAAGTCCACCTCAACACAGTTAAAATGTGTGTACTGGCCTCTTTCCTCCCACCAGGCTGGATGTCAGGCTAATCAGTTTGATCTGACAGATTTTAATTAAATTAATTAAGGCCTTTCTGAATGGACTTGATTAGTGTTCCATAGAGGAATCCCTCATGAAAAGAAACCCTGTCAGGGATGGTACTAATATTATTCTCCTCTCACAATGAAGTTTCTTGAGTTGTTATTGGATTTTTTACACCATCAATACAAGTATTTTATAAACACATGGTGTATGATGGTTTTTGAAGCCTGTCACCCAATTATATTAAGTTAACAATAGCTTTTCACAAATAAACAGATTTTCATGTCCCCATTGAAGCAATTTTGTTGCTACGCTGTTACTGCAAATCCAGCATTTCAAATACAACTACTTCTTCTGACTTAAACAGAAATACACAAAATCAAGATGCAAACCAACCCTGATCACTTCCAGTCAACCTTCTCAGTGACCTCTTGTACAAATATCAGAAATTCAGCACGTGTAGAAATGGGGTGTTGCTAACACTGTGAGAGGCCACTTTGCTCCCCACATTGGTTTATGCAAGAACAAAGACCATTTTTGTTCCACAGGATTTGACTGAGATTGTGTTGGCATTGTTTTGAAAGGGTTCAGTATGGTCAAAACCCCTTCTTGATTGCAGAGATGCAGCAGCATGGTCAATCTGAAAGGCATCATACTGCTTCCCATACCACACTTGTGATCTGTAAAAGCACTAATACTGGAAATCCCCTGGTGCTGTTAAATGGCTAGCAGTGGTCACAGCCACACTGTCTGCAAGAGATGTCCCACTGTCCCACACAGATATAGCTCATGCATACTAAGTGTTGAATGGATGTGCTTCACAAAGCTATTAAAAAGTGACATTAAATCACAAGTTTACAAATAGAAGAGCTCATTGTACTGTATTTACATTAAAGGTTTGACTAGAACATAGCCATAAAATGCAGGTAATTATGGCTAGTTTAAATTAAATGTACTTGGAAAAGTGAACTCACCTCTAGATCTTTACGAGGAGAGACCTCATAGCAGTTTATTGCTTCCTCATAAGGAGGAGGAGCTTATCTCTTCTCTGTGGTGACCAATGATAGGACATGAGGGAATCGCAGAAAGATGTGCCAGGGATGTTTAGGTTGGATATAAGAAAAGGGTCCTTCACTCAGAGGGTGGTGGAGCACTGGAACAGGCTCCCCAGGGAAGTAGTCATGGTGCCAAGCCTAACAATATTCAAGAAGCATTTGGACAATGCCCACAGACATATAGTGTAAATTTTGGGGTTGTTCTAAGCAGGGATAGGAGACGGACTCGATGATCCTTGTGGGTCCCTTCAAGCTCAGGTAATTCTGTGATTCTGTGTTCTTTTTAAAATTTTACCTTGTACTCCAGACAGAATGTAGACTTCTCTACCCACTTTTTGTATCTCCTGTTTGTCTCCTGTTTCACTTTGTAGTTTTAGTTTAATAGTAAATGAAGCTTCTCAAGAGTGCACAGGGTTTTGAATTCAGCCTGAGAGGAAGTAGCCGTGATGTTGTTGCGAGTGAAAGGATACTAGGAGCTCAGGTGCTGAAAAGACACTATTTCATCTACCAATGCTTCCTTTTCCTCTTAAGCCAGAGTGGTCATTCAGAACACTTGATCCTGAAGTGTCACACGATGGCAAGCCCTACAAATTCATTTCTGATACAGGCTGAATAGGAGAAGGAAATTCTGAAGTGGGAAGATACTGCATTTGGAATGGAAATCAAAACTGAGGAGAAGAAGCAATAGGAAAAGGACGGAAAAAGGAGGCAAAAAGGGTGGAACAGTGACCAGGAGGAAGAAGATTAAAACGTAAGGTACTCTGAGGGACAAAGTGAATGAGATAAAACAAAAGGTAAGGCTGATGTCCTCCAAAGAAAGAAAACATACTGAAAAGGAGAAAATAGTGTTAAGAGGCACTTGCTTTATAAAATAAGAAAGAGAAAACAAGAAAAAGAAAAGCCTATTATAATTTTTATTCCATGCCCCTCTCTTTTTTTTTTTTTTAGCCATTTTATTTCCAGCATATCTGTTATGCTATGCATCTCACAATAAAATCCTATGCTTTTCTAAGCTGGTGAGCATTTACTATAGTGTTCGAATAAACAAAAGCTATTTCAGCTTATCTGCTGGCTAGTCTGAATCCAGCATACCCAAAAGCATTTTCTGGTGTTATTATGATTGGAGTCTCATGGTTTTCTGACATCCAAATTCACTTATTCTGAGCTTGAGCCAATAACTAAAGTCTTTGAGATTAGATTTACATGTCAATGAACAAATTCCACTCTCAAAAACATACCTGGTTCTAGCATCTGTTGCAGTTTTATTCTCACAACCACACTCAGACAAGAAATATAAATTGGCTAGAGTGTAGTTCTGTCTAGTAATTTCAGCAGAAACATCTATTTTGAGACTTTTTGGGCTATTTTATAAATGCTTCAACAGAAGAAGGAAGATAAACTAAGTGATATATTTACCTTTGCAAGAAACAAACCCGGGCTTTGTTTAATTAATTTTACAAAGAAAGCTAGGTTACAATAAAAAGAGACACATGCAGGAAGAAAAAATAATTCAATTTGACTGACCTTCAAGTTCCCTCTACTCTTTCATTAACTGTCCACTGAGGTGATCCCTGGCCAAATACGGGCAATTCAGAGCCTGTCATAGAATTACAAGATGAATTAGGGACTGCTGCCACAAATTTACAGCTACCAAGGCCTCAGCTGATTAAATTTTCCCAGACTTGAAAGTAATTTCACTGGAAACACTCTTAATGTGGCCCCAAGATCAGCATCACGACAAATGAGGGAGTAACACTTTCCCCTTCAAATTATCAGGTGATTTTTTTTTTTGTCCTGTGTGACTTGTAAGCAAATAGACGTAATTTAAGATAGTGTAATATGAAGTGCCAATCTAGCATGGATTGTTTGCATCCTAAAAAATTTCCCGGAAATATCTCAGTTTTCAATTCCCTTAAGGAAAAGGTGACTCCTGTATCATCTTTTAACTTCTGACTAAGAGCTTATTAAACAATGTCAGTTATCACACTAAACAATTCCTGACTCATCCCAAAATCAATTGAAAAGCTAATGTAGCTGAAACTGTACACAGATACGCTCACTACAGGTGAGTAACTTCACATGCATGAGCAGTGTCACTGCACTCAGTGGCATAACTCATGTGCATAACTATTTGCAATACCAGGGCCTCAGATTGTAAACTCATTGAAGCAGAAACCAGATCTTATCTGCCTGTAAAGCACCTGGCAGTGCACCTATCTTTGCCACTACATAAATTAACTATAATTAGCATCTGAATTTTGTCAGCTCCATCATTCTCCTCTAACCTCAGACACCAAATTTCTCCAGAGACATGTTTGTGCACAGCAGCTAATAATACGTATGTGGATATGTAACTGTCCTGGGATTTAATGTAGAATTGTTTCAAAAATTTCAATACAAGATGAACGTGCACAGGACACACAAAATGCTTAAAAGGTCTGAGGTCTGGGTGGGGCAAGAGAAAACTTTAAAGGTAAAAAATATACTGAATTGAAATCCTGAAACACACTGACCTTTAAACAGAACCTTCCTCCCCTCCTGATATTTAAGATAAGTTCAGCAAACAAAATTTCACCCTGGGTTTGACACATAACCTGCTAAATTACTGAAGAAATAAACAAACACTTTTTCCTTCAACAAATCTCAACATAATTTTAGGGGACAGACAGACCCCACTTCTTGTAACTACTGGTGATGGTTTCTACATGCCAGCTTCTTATATACGAGGTGAAGCGCTCTCAGATTTTAATAGGAAACACAAATTTAGAAAGACAGAAACAGTTGTGAAATAGAAGCTCGAAGATAAGAAACTCCGAACAAGATGACTTTTGGCCATCTGAAGAAAAGAATAGTCATCTTCCTTAATCATTTCAGACTGATTGCTTCAGTTTGGTAATCTCACATTTCAATAGGGTTTTACTGCTGAACCTACAGCACGGGGAGGCAGGCAAGGAGGAGGGGACTGGAAGTGCTGGTCAGTTCACTCAACCCTTTTGGTGCAACTCAGCTAACATTTTTAGAAAGTTCTCCATCTTTTTCTTCAGAACACTAGCTGGTTTCATTTCCAATGGCAAAAACACCCCCAGCCATGAGCAAGTAAGTCAAGAGGGATAAAAAAAGGCAATCTAGCATTCCACAGTTTTGGTTTGGTTTTAGTTTTTTCTCAGGAAACAAAAAGAAAAACTAAATTGAAGAGAACATTTCCATTGTTGATGACTTGTTGTTAAGCAAATCTGACTCCGAGACAGCATCTGCCTTTGATGCATGTATGAGTATTCAGTGCCCCTCTTTTTTCTGCCTCTGCTTTCTCCTTCAACAGGCACAAAATACTCCAGTGAGCAGTGAAAGTTACTGTGTGGTCACCAGACCTAAACTAAGCTGAAATGGGGAAAACCAAACAAAAACAATCAAAAATAAAATAAAGGAGTAAATGAATTAATTCAGGTAAGACAGAAATCCAAACTTACTGACCACATGCCAGCAAAGACATTAATTTTCACTGAAGTCATGAAGACTCCAATTAAATTATGCATTACACAAAAAGACTGCCTCATAAAAATGGGGGGGAAAGCATATTATTTTTTAATCTTGTCTGAGACCTGCTTGTATATGTGTTCACATGAGAACTCATTTACCTGCCACCTCTGACACTACTGTCTAAAACATATTTTTCTTTTGTTCCACAATCACAAAAGCTTTGCAAGTCAGTTTCTGGTAACATATCTTTCTTCAAATTCCTTGATGAAATTTTATCTCTGTTTGCCATTTCTGTAGGCAGTGTGATGCCAAGTTCTATGGCACAAAGCAATACTATTAATTCTTAAGTTTTAAGTCAGAGAAAGCAGCATACTTTTCAAGTCTATGATAAAAAGGAAGGCAATGTCAGATTAAAACTGTAACGCAAAGGATTACAGAAATAGCAATGTATGATTAAAACGCAATGACAATGAAATCTAATCTACTCTGAATCTTCAGCTTTTTCTTTGCTTGTGTAGTATAATAGGAAAACTGAAAACTCACATATCCCACCCCAGAGACACAAACATACACCACTTTGCATCTAATAACTATGTCCACTGGTAAAAAACAAGTGTAATTTAATTCTGAAAAGTAAGAAGTACAATTGACACTCGACTATGTAAGCACTCCATTAAGTTGTGCATCATCCTGGGGTCTACACCCACCTCAATAAATAACCCTTAGTAGCAGCTGTTTACTCACAGCTCACCCTACGCATGGAAAAGGCAAAGTGGAACCCTCACCTTGGATATAGGTCAGAACAGAAAGTGCAGTCTGCTGGCCAGTGCCTAGGGCAGGTGTGGACAAGGGCCACCCGGCCGCTTTCAGACTGAGACCCACGCCAGCAGTTCAGAGTCTTTATGAGGTGAGAAAGTAGAGCAGAAGCTAAGAGAGTACATCTTTTAAGCAGGATATTTAGGAGCCTCTGCAATCCTTTTACCAGACACACAAATGCAACCTGGCTGCCTTTTTTTTTCTTCCCCCCCCTTCTCCACTCTAAAAATACCAAGCCTTCTCCTGAACTAGTTGGAAAGGACTTGTGAAGGGGTGGAGTAAGGGAAATCAGTGCAGCAAGTCACCTTTCAGCCCCCTATGACATCAGCCTGCTGCCCTGATTCCTTCATTAATACCTTTGAGCTGAAAACAATGGGCCTGCCATTAAGCACCACACAGTTCGAGATAAGAAAGCCCTAAGCAGATAATAATCGGTGCATTTAGCTGGATTTCAAACATTCAGCTGCTTAATCATTTCTTCCTCACTGCATGCTACCCAAACACACGGGGAATGCTTTGGATGCCTTGGGCTAAGGAAGAAGGAGCTGGGGTGTGGGGAAGAGAGGAGAGAACAGAGCCACAGAATGGGGATTGGGGGAGAAAGAGGGATTTCATTGGCAATCCTCTCCCTGGGAAATGAAAACATTTCTTAATTGCCATTAGGGAAATAGGTTAAATACAGGCTTGGTAAGCTGCTAAGGGCTGGCTAACAGATTAGAGTGGATGGCTGTTGAAGTACACTCATTTCCATTATATGACAGTGCAGGGAATTTTTATTTTCTTAATAGACTTCAAAGACTGTTCCTGTCAGGCACTGGGTGTGAGACTGCTAGTTAGATTTTAACTAGTCACCTTCCAGATGACAAAATGAGGGCCAGTTCTTTGGCCCTGAAGTGACTGCTTTACTGCTTCATCCAAGGAAACAGAAACTATAGGACATGCTTATGAGGGAGGTATTGTAACATCTGCCTGCTTTGCTCACACAAAATGACAATAAGTAATCACAGAGTCAGAGAAACCAAACACATGATGCAGCATACCTGCCACACCAGAAAAGGAGGGGCAAAAGAAATCTTGGGATCCCCAGACATTATGCAGACTCACAGGCTGAGGTGGGGCTTAACAGCAGTCACCTCTGAAGCCTTGGGGCCCGTGTGAGTGGGAGTGTGGGTAACTTAGGAAACTCAAATGCTACCCCTTGCCTGCCAATATCTTCAAAGCCCTCTCCTTCCCACAATCACCCAAACCACCTCCTTCCTGTGGGTGCTCTCTCTCTTCACCTGTGTTACTCAAAAGACCCATCTCTAGCCTACAAAAGAGGATAGTAAAGAAAGTTTCTAGCAAACTGAGTAGAAGCAAACAGAAATAAAATTTCCCTCTAAATGGGCACAGTCTTACTCATCCACAAAACTAAAAGGCAGTTCCAAGTAGCACTGCACTGCAAAGCTGAGACATCATCCTGTAATCCTTCATCATGCAAAACTCCCTGAGGCATAAGTGGGAGTTTTATCTGAGCAAGGTCTGAGTTTTTTTAAGGAAAGCCTTTGTTCTGGGGCTCCCTGAAGCCACTATCCTGAACTATGCAAATGATCATGGATTGGCAGGTGAAGGCAACAGGGGGTCATTTGAAGAACAAGTTTCTTGCAGCAGTGCTGGTTTAAAGAAATTGCTGCCACCCCTTTCTTTCCACCTACAGACACATTTACCTTCCCCCACCTCAGTCTCCCCCAATGATAAAGACACAAGCGTTTGTACAGCTGTGTGCAAAGAACTGTTCTGGCTGTAAACTACCCTGGCTCAGCGCTCTTCCACAAGGTTTAGCTTATGCTCATAAACAACTCCAAGGCAGGGAATGCTATGACCACAATTTAATAAACAAGGAATGGGGACACAAAGACTATGGCCAAGGCTGCAAGCATTCTAAGCCACCGTCGACTGTTCACCCAGAACGGCCTATGTCAGTCTCTGAGTCTCTAACAACCAGACTGCATCCAAGTCACCTACCAGCAACTGGTTTGTCTTTGACACCCAAACACTATCCAGGAACTGCCCAGGAGAGTGTTGGTTCAGTCAGGTCCAAAGTGCTTGCAACCATCCCAATCAAAACTGCTAGCAACCATTACCACCAGTTAGTGGTATCGATTTCCAGTGTCTAGGGCTCCTATGTCCAGTAGGCTAGCATCATTAATCCAGTGGCTCAGAGACTGATTGTTAAAGGTATTTTGTCTCCTTGGGGAACAGAGAATAGCCTAGCGTGATCTCCACCATCTTTTGATATGTCCAGTATGTATCTGTCTACATCATTGGACATCTTAATGCATTTTAAAGTCTGGGGCCAAGTGTCGGTTTCATCTGACTAAACTTAAACTTCATTGTAGGTGTCTGAAAGAGACTGATAAATGTGTTCTCAGTGTTGGCTGGTTTTCTTCATGGGCAGTAAAGGGAGCTCTGAAAGAACTGACTCACATTTAGGCATGTGAGGCTGGGTGAAAAATAAGCCACACCAGCTCCCTGCCCGGAATCACACTAGAGGCAATGGGAGACCATGAAATTCTGTCTAGATGTTCTCTCTTCTGAGTCAATACACTTGCCACAAGATGAGACTTAAAGCATGCTTGCCTGTATATACAGACAGGTACGAGATCACTGTTGGAGCGCAACCACATTGATACCAATTGCTGTTGAAGGGCCTCTGTTAACACAGATTCAGCCAGCACGGGCGGAAAGCCCATTCATTTACATACCACTAGTTGGTGTTTTTCACTTGGCTAGAAATTCTATGCACTTCATTGGCATGGAGTGTATTTCCCAGGAGTGGACTGGATATTGGTCTGGAATCAATAAGAAAAGGAAAACTCAGCACTTTCCTTGGTTTTTGCTTCCTTTCACTACCTTTCACTCATAAACGTTTGCCTGCTTCCCATGCACATAAAGTACCTGTGAATTGACATAAATCATTGGGCTATGAATAGGTATTCTTCCTGGATGATCCCAGAGGTGATCCTAAATTAAAGCTTTTGGAAGAGCACTCAGCCAGGGTAGTTTACAGCCCAGCAGTTGCTTGATCCATTTTACACACAGCTGTACAAATGCTTGTGTCATTATCATTGGGGAAGATTGGAGTGGGGGAAGGTAAATGGATCAGCAGGTAGGAAGAGGAGGATGTTCCCAACTGGTAGCGAAAGGTTTATTTTTAAACAAGCAAGGCACGCGTATTTTAAAAAGCGTGGGGACAGATCATTTGCCAATCATTTCAAGTCAGAAGTTTTTATGCATGTTTTTCTTATGACCACACATTTAGCCACAGCCAATCCAAACTAGCCACAGCATTACCAGAAAGACAACTGGATAACACAAGTGAGCTTTTGCGTGGTGGCTGTACATGATATCCTTAGCAGCAGAATATAGCCACTCTGGGTGTGAGAAACATGGGTATATGTCCATGGAAACCAGTGGCAGTGCTGTGAGTTTGGCAAGCTGAGAATGAGCCTTTTGTATGAACTTCTGTAATAACACTGAAATCTCTTAAAAAAAAACAACAGAAAAACCAACTCTTTATTTATGCTGTGTCTCCTTTTTTTTTGGTAGCGAGGGAACAGTGGGCAAATAACAGAGGTGTCTACTGTTATTTCAGTGTTCTTGACAAGACTTTCTTTTCTAGCATAGGTAGAGTTCAAGACTGTGCACCCTTTAAACTATTCACATCTGGACATGCAGACTGAGTGTGTGCCTTTTCAAACACATGGCTATACTACAGTTCAGCTTTTTTAGCATTTATTCTCGTTGAAGACCATCTGAGTACCTCTGAAAGGAACTGCATGCTAAGGCAGTACAATCCTGGTTCCCAATTAATTAAAAAAGATGCTGTCTTAAGTGTCAATTATCGTGTTTTTTTCTGTCAGTAATGAAAGGAGAGGTACTATGTTGAAGTACTAGTACAGTGGCAAAGAAGTAGACACACTGTGCTTGATATCAAGTACTTTCCTTGACAACATAAGTAGCATAAAGATAAATTGGCTCTTTCTGCAAGTTATGACAAGTCCAATTACTCTGAATCCTATTTTTGGTTTAAGGCACCCAAATTCTCATTCTATAAACCCTCTAGCATGTGTATTCCTGTAACAGAACAAATTCCTTTCCCCTACCCATTGCATAACCATTTCTACAGTATTTAAATACAGAAATAATTATCTACATTAATGAATAGTCTTCAGAGTACTATAATGACATCAGATGTTTATCCTTTGATGACATAAAATTAACAAGGTCAGTGGAAGCAGCACTTTGTGGTAAGCATGGAGACTATTGCTGCAAAACAGGGCTCCTGAAACTGAGTGTAACTACAGATTTTTTTTTCAAAGTTAATCATTACAATTATTCTTCCTTACATCTTGCGTATCTAAAAAGACTATCTCTATATCTCTATTGCAAAATCACAATCTACAAGAAGAAAAATTAACCTCATCAGCCATTCCAGAATCCCCCACATTATGAATTACATCTCAAAACACTTTTGGCAAACTAAAAACACTTTGAGGAATCCCAGACAAACAGTTGGACATAAGTCTACTTATATAATTACGTAAATATGTTGTGCTGGGAAATCAGTTGCTTGTAAATTAACTATTAAGGACAGATCATTTTTCATCAAGATGCTACTTGCATCCAGTAGCTTTATACCAAAGTAAAATGAGGAACAAATGGACCATATTCTACAAAGGGTGAAAATCTTCTCGGTTACACTAGAGCAGCTCCACTGCATCCTAGTACAGCCACAATATCAAGAAACTGGAACTAGATAAAGTCATGGAGAAATAAAACAAAATTTTACATATTTGTATTCTAAATAAATAATAAAGTGAGCTACATTTGGGTGGTGTTTCTGCACTCCTCAATGCCTTTAAATCAAGATTAGATGGCTTTGTAAACACAAGCTTTAGCACATTCTTTTAGGACATGAGATTTGTGCAGGAATTACTGGGTGAATTTCTATAACTGATGTTCTGCTGAAGGCAAAACTACCTCATCATAACAAATTTAGGCTTTGAATTCCACAATCCTAGGCATGTGACCCACCATTACTTATGATGTGACAAAAGATATCCCTCAACTATTTATTAGAAAAGTAAAATTAATTTTAAAGACTATTAAATGAGCTTATCATTATCCAAGTACAATTATTTGCTGTCACCCTTCCCTTCCACCCTTTATTCAAAATACAAATGCACAAATCTGTCTCAAGAGGAGACCAAATTAATGTGGGACTGACTTTGTGCATGAAAGGAAACAAGCCTGAATTCCTATAAACCTTTCAAACTTTCATTCCACCTCTCTTCCCAGTTTGCACGGAGGAGTCTATTTTACAACTTTATCCATGTAATGGTCCTGCAGACTGCTTCTTCATGCCAGAATTTCTCTTTGAAGTTGCTCTCCCATTAGCGTTTCAGTGTAGGTATTCAAACTGATCGCACAAACACAGCAGAAGTCCAGAACTGTCCACGTTCCATCGAGTACAGTTGTTTCATGTTGCCTGTGATTTACAGTCTTAATTAGTGCTCAGAAGAAGAGCAGCACATCTTTGGTGGAGCGTCCCCCCTCTGCACACATGCAAACCTCTCCTCCCTTTTTTCTTTTTCTTTCTTTNAACCAGTACTCCCAGGGTTTTGTTGGACATTGTGCAGGATGGCTTTGCCAAGCAGAATGGAACACACTTAATACTTTTCCTTTATAACCTTTGCAATAAATCAGCTACCACTCCACTTGCACGAGAACGGCCATTAGTGTCCTGTCCCCTCCCCCAACACTTCCCGAATTTTAAACAAAGTAGGAATAAACTGAAGCTGAGCAGAGCCAGTGAGCCCAGTAAATCAGTTTAATGAGAGCTGAATCAGTCGTATAAAGTCCACTACTGAACAAATAAAGTGGACAGGAGAAGCTGAGCTTCCCATGGAGGTACTGGGGATGGGGAAGCACGAAAGCAGTGCTCACAGACTTGATCTTCAGCAGTGATGTATGTCTGTTGCGAACACTCTGTTCTTTCAAATCACATTTGCTGCAGCTTGCTGCTGCAATTCATTGTTTAGATTTGGCTGTTTCCTCTGCTGTTTGTGGTTTTGTTCCTCCATGTTTTCCCACAGAAGCGGAGTTTTCAGTTTACCCATTTTCACCACTTATCTCCTCTGAGATTCACTTTAACTTTGATTTATCCTTCTCAGGTTTTCCCCATTTCCGCATTTACTGTCAGTGAACACATATACACATATATATACACACTACTGTTCCATTCAAAAGCTGGAAAGCAAATAATCCTGTACTTGCATGAATGCAGAGTATTAAAGAAACCACATCAACTTTCATATACAATGCCATGTAGATTCCGGGCATTCATCATCAAAAACTTTCTCAGAAGTGTAAACCATGCTCGCCCCACACAAATCAAACCAAACAAACCCAGAACCAAAGCAATACACATCGGTCCAAACATTTCTTCAAATCAGAGGCAGTAATTTGTGCAAGTGGGGCCAAGTGTGGATTTTCTTGGTCAAAGGAGACAAGGAGGCCTTTTACCTCCCACACATCAGTGCATCTCAGTGGCATAGCTTCTCCTTGTTCTCTCAGTTTCATGCACTCAGGAAAAGCTCATAAGGTGTACCAACGAGCAAAATCAGAAATTATCTTGCTTACAATGCAGTAAGACAACCTCATCCTATCCCTGGTGCCCCAACCATGGCTATAACTCTTTTCTACTTGAAACAGTAATTTCTATTCAAAATTAAGGGCAGAAATATGGATCAACTTTTCTCTTCTGCCTTCCTGCCTCCCCCAGAAAGAGCAACCCCACTTGTGAGATCCTGCTATCATATAAATCCAAAATTTGGACCAAGATGAAAGTTTGTAGTACTTATTTGTAAATTAGGTCCTGTTTCCAGAGCATTACTATCTTCACTGTGAGCCTAACAGAAGAGCAGAATTTGATTAATCTCTCTGAAGCACTTAAGTGCCATACAACCATACTTTTAATCCTGCCAGGATGGTCAGTGAGATGCAATAGAGCATCCCGTGCTGCTTCTCTGCCAGTGCATCAATTTCTCAGATGCACTATCTCCTGCTCTTCTGGAAGACCTGAAAAATTTGAATCTCTACTGAATTTCCAGACTTGTCAATACGAAAATGTATTATTATTGGGACACCATCACCATCTCCATGACTTCTGGGAAAAGACAACTAATTAGAATTGTTAAAGACAGAGTCTACATTGCATCTTCTTGCCCACTGCTTTCTCATTTCTCAATACAAAGGAGAGAAAAGGACACACCTGGAGCTGCCAGCCTGGCCTTGGAGATGGGAAATCTCTGCTGACACAGCAGAGACTGTTCTGTACAGTTAAGGGAAGCAAGCACTCCCTAAGAGTTTATGAGCACAATAGTTAATTATGTTAAGATGTATCTATCAGATGAGGTGAGGAACAGAACACATTTATTCAATCAGTTTGGAGTCTCTGCTTATCTACCATTGGCTTGCACTTGTGCAAGACTAGTGTTGTGAGCTCTGAAGAATTCTACTGTGAGCCTTGCAAGACAGGCTTTTTTTAAAGACTCGTATAAAAAAATCTTGTCATTTTGTGGGAATCTCAGCCTTCATGAGAAACTGAAATCTAATAGCATCAAACCCAGAAGCCTAATTAAACAACTCAAAATATTACTTTTGTAATCTGTGATTTTTAAGCCAACTTCATGATCTTAGAGCCTGACTTACCATTCTTGGAATCTGGGGCTCCACTATATTAGAAGTGATAATCTAAAGACCCCATACACTCTGCACTGATTTTTTTTTTTGTCTTGGCTTTTCTGCAGGTAAAAAAAAATAAATTTGTCTTGATATCCTAATTCATACCAATCTCCTTTCTCCAACCTTTAGACCAATGCTTTCCTCTTCGTTAAACTTAGCAACTCCCTTCTAGAGAAGCCTGTGCTTTTCTGACAATGCACCGTCTGCTGTTCTCAAACCAGAAACAAATGATAAAAAATTGGATATAAAGCAACTGATACTAACATATAAGCAGTTTCAAGCATTTCTTCTGCAAAAGCACATTGAAGAAATCGATGTATAACACACTAATGAGGACCAACTTAATTTTTCGTTCAGTCCCTGCTGTTCTCTCTGTCTTCTGTACTACGTGTATTTAAACTACCTGGGGTAACCTATGGATCCAGATATACCAACAATCTGAGTAGTTAAGGAAAACAAACAAGAAGATGAAAAGCCCTTAGCACAGCTAATTCATTCTTCATTCTAAATGGTTACATCTATGTCTAATCTTTGTAAAAAGAGCAAAGAAATGTACTGCATTCTAAGTAGAATAATAGGACAATTCATAAATTATAGTTTCAAAGAGTTTGAGAAAGAGAAGATTTCACTGGAAGGCAGTTGAAGGTTGTTCTTTTCTTTCTCCTCTCATCAAAACTTTGCAGGCATCTGTAAAACAGGAATCTAAATATGATTTATTGTAATAGAACATCATTCCGGTCATAGCCACCAATGGGCCACATCCAAAGCCCTCTGTAATGATAGTCTCCCTGTTGATTTCATGGCTTTGGATTGAGACCAATGTTTGTGCATTTCTTTTAAGTAGCAAATTTTCCAAATAAGCCAGGGTTTATTTGGAAATAGTCCAAGGGCTACGTGACACTTTCAAGAGTTTATATTAATCCAAGTGACTTTTAGGAGCCAGTTCTCCGGGTTTTTTTTGCATGGAAAAAGCTTGAGGGAGGAGAAAAAGAAAAGCACTGCATGGCTCTGTCTAGGCTTTTCTAGATTCTTCTTTGGGAGGTGTCCCTCAGGTCTGGTGGTACAGGCAGGGCAGGTGGCATCACACCATCCCAGCTCTTCCTGTTCTTTCCTGAGAAGCAACCACAACCTACTGAAGCAGAGGTGCCCAGGGGTGGTTATGAAGGAGTGAGTTGCACTGCCTTCCCTTAACTTTTTTAGGATTTGGGACTTGGCCAGTGCTAAATTTGCTTCACATATCAAGAGTGGGGCAGGTAGGAGTTTGCCTGCCATGGGGTGTCCTTCAGGTGGCATGAACCCACCGTCCTGCTATCCTTACTGCCTATAGGCCTATGTAGGGACTGCCCAGCACTAGGGACACTGGTTTAGTATGGTGATCCTGAACTATCAGCACAGCTCCTTGAGCACGGTACTTCTCCAGAACTGCAAGTCATGCACTCTTCCAGTTGGCTTTTGATGCCAAACTTTTGAGAAGGGCTTGAGTGGCTTAGGCTGGACTGGCCCTACGACTGCTGCAGCTCACATAGTAGGCTGGACCAGCCATCCACGTTGCAAAACACTGTGTCTCAGCACAGAAAAACTCTTATAACTGTATTTTGATCAGTATCTCCTCCTTAACTAGAAATAAGGACCATCACATGCCTCACTGTTTTCAGAAGAAACATAAAGGTAAACATAAGAAACATAAAAGTAAAGTCATTACTTTTGCCTTCCCACAACAATATCAAAGCAATACTGTTAACATTAAAATTATGTGAAAAATTCCTTGGTAGACCTCCAGGATCTACCCAACCAACATTCAGTACCAGAATGCTTACACGCTTACAGATATATAATTAACACAGCTTGAACTGCTCAGTACAAGTGTTAAGCAGCCCAAAAATTCATAGTTTTACAGTAGCACTTCTACACAGATGGAGAAATACCATGATTTGTTACAGCAGAAGCCCGATATAGATAGCAGTGAAGACAACCTTTTTATTTATTACATCACTAACTTCTGTACTGTTTTTCCTTCAAAGAACACAGAACGTTATTGTGGCCCCTCAGTGCTGGAGGAGTTTTCAGGTGGTCTTTAGGGTCAACAATGTTTTCAGTTAGTTAGGTGCTTAACCTACCTTGAAATCAAAGTTTTGTTAGTATGGTAGGGACTATATTTTGACTCTTTAGCAGGTTTTTATAGTATTCACTTAAGAAACTTTCTGCCAAAAAGCCAGGCCAAAAAGCTCTGCTGCATATGGAGCTAGATCTACCAAATTTATATGAGCTATTCTGAGCAGAAAATACCATATCCATATAAAAATAAAAAGTCCCAATTCAATACGGGCTGTTGTATAGACCTGCTCTTATTCACTTTGCGATTCTGACTGCCTCTTGCAAAGCACTACTGTGAAAACTCAAAAGCACTTTTTCAAATGAAAGAAAATCAGAGTATCTAGTGTCAGCGAGCCTTGTAAAGTCCATACATGTTTACACTTGGCATCAGATTACACACATTTGACTTCTTGATTTAGTGTGCACACTTGTGTTTTCCCTTCTTTTGTCAGAAATAAAATACAGCTATTCTTAAGAGAAGTCTTTGTTTTTAAAAGGACCTAATTTGTACTGTATGTTAGGAGAGTTCACTTTTTGCCCCACCCAGAAAGAGAGAAGCCTGATCCAAATACAGGGGTGGGAAAAGCAAAACTCAAAGAGGCTTATTTGGGTAACGAGGATGTCTGTTTGCAAGACATAAAAAGAGAAAGACAGAGAGGACACAAACAGTGGAGTCCTTGGAAAGGTTTTTTTGGGGGGGTTGGTTTTTTTTTCTGCATCTAAAAAGTGATTCTGCTGAAATCTTACTCGGAACATCGCCTGAGTAAAAAAGAGAAACAGTTCTTAAATTATTTTGTACTTTCCACGTATAGAGGAACAGTCAGAACTGTATGGGGTTTTACGCCTTCTTAGTAGTTAGCTGATAAACAGCGTAGCTACCAGTCTTTCCATAGGAAAAACAATGTTCTGTGGATAATAATACCATAACTGCCTGAGCTTCAGGGGTAAAGAAAGACTTCACATAAATAATATGTGGTATCTGACCATCTGTTAAGTAACAGAAGATTGATAAATAATAAAAATAATAAAAAAAGAAACACAAGAGGAGAGTCAGGAACTGGGGAACAGCCATGCACAACTGAAAGCATACAAGTTGACCTTCCTCTTATTTCTGTGATACTCCAAGAAGAGTGTTACATTAAAAATAGATGAAATGGCAGGGTTTTTAATTTGTACACTGTGTGTTAAGAGGCCATCAAGTGGAACATTGGTACATAAGTGGTTGCAGAATCAAACTCAGAAAGATAGCAGTAGCCACAACAAAGTGAATAACTAGGCGAGACCTGAAATTTTCAACATGTTTTTATGGATATTTATATGCAGGAAAAGGTAATTCATACAAATGCAGAAACCAGGTCAAATAAAAACACTTGCATGATTTCCAAGCTGATTCTGATATTACCCTAGCATTGATCATTATGTAAACAAAAAGCAAGTAAAATCAAACACTATTTGTGCCTGTTAATAATTTGAAGGAAAACCATAATCCAAACCATTTTTTCCAAACGTAACAAAGCAGGTTTGCCTCAAAACATGGCTTTATGCCTTCCACACACAGCCAACCTAAGATCGGCCCAAAATAAACCATTTATGAGCAAGCAAGCAAACAAAACACTGTTATGAATCTTACTATCTCTCTAAATTGCCTGTCTGACAAATGTGTATACTTAACTTTGCTGCCATTGGCAATTCTATTGAATGTCTGCAGAATCGAAGCCTGCCTTACATCCTACCTGTGTACATTAATCCAGAGGGGGGAATAAAATAATAAAATAATGTTTTATACATGTAATACCCTGAATCTGTATCTCTTTCTAAAGTGTAGTAACCCCACAGCATTTCTCATACATTTCCTGCAGTACCTCACATAGAAATAAATAGTACTTCTAATACATAGCTTCCTTCATAAATCTATCACAGCTCAGTATCAAATTAACAGTGACAGAGAAATATATATTTTCTTACTTATGTGACACTTAACATTGCAGGTTGTGCTGTTCAGAGCTACTGTGAGTGCATGAAACAAATTCAGGCTCACATAAAACTTCCTTGACAATGTTGCAAGTGATAAGCTATAAATCACCTCTGTGTGATTTTTGTGTGTGCTGTGAAATTGTCGATAGCTTAAACATTTGCATTAATTCATGATGCTGCTGAAATCTCATTACTGAAAATTAAATCGTGGTCTCAATACAAAGCCAAGTTAAAACCATATTTTTCCCAGTTGCAGTTTTGACATTTGTTCAGAGACAGAACGTAGGACCAAATTTGTATGAGAGGACATTGACACGATGCGAATACATTACTTGCAGAAACCCATGGAAAAGAAAACTTTGGACTTCTGTTTTCCACTGAGATATGTAATACCCTCCTGGGATTTTGTATGAGGCAGCATCTTGGAACCCCTGCGTTCAATCTGCAAAACTATTATTTAGGCTCAGAGGCTACCACAAAAAAAAGAGCAACCTTTTATGCCTTCTCAGGAGTTCTTTTTGTGTTAGTAGAAATCTCTGCTCAGGTTTTCACCCCTATGCTGGGGAAAGCCACAGCTTTGTTATTCATCACTCCTCTTCTAAGAGATTTTTGAACTAGTAGTATAGAATAGCATGCAAACGGCTTGTACAAGCACAGAAACCACATTTTAGATTATATTATTAGGGTTCATTTTATTGAGTTTCCAAGAATTTTTCCCATCCATTTTATTAGAATTTGGAAAATAAACTGTGTGACATACTCATGAAATTCAAAATAAGGTCACTACAGTTGCCTTGTTTACATGAAGAACAACAAAGTTGCTCTTCAGATTAACAAAAGAAAAAATGGTATTTATTGTATAGGAATTTTTTTTTAAATTGCTGATGTGCAATTATTTTAGCAAATGCGTGGTTGAATTTAGAGAGGCTGCTTGTCTGTTTTAATAATCATATTCATTATAGTTTTAACTGAAGTCTCTGGAAAGTAGAGATGTTACAGCAGTAGAAGAGCACATTCCCTAAAGTGGCCTTCCTCATGGGGAATTTTGATGTGGCACACAGAGAGCTGCTCTCAGACTCTGCTACTAAATCCCAAACTACTTCAAAATTTTGTTTAAATGTTTAAGCGGAAGTGCACTAACTGATACCTCTTGCATATATGGACCCAGTTGCTTAGAAACCAGAGCTGCCATGGTACTCGTTCTTGTGATGGTTACTGCTTGGCCAACACCAGGCTCATTCTTAAGTCACCAAAATCTAGCACCGTCTGAGATGGCTTGCCTTCTTGGTCACAGTTTCTACAAGGAAGCACCTTGGAAAGAAGAAGCTGAGTAAGTCAGTGCACACCAGCTAAGGATCAATTTCTCTTTACCCTGCAGAAAACAGCTAATGAGAAGGTGACTGACAACTATGCATTTCTGCTGAGTGCTGCACAATCTGAGGACCTGTAAAGCCTTTTTTGCTCATGTTTTTTTCCTTCTAACAATTATAAATTTCCAGTGTCTGTTGACATCTCTATAAATTAAATAGCAAGGATGTTTCCAATTTCGTCATTGTCAGGATATGAAGATGAAACTGCATACATATGAGAGCCTCCTCAAAACCTCATGTGAGACTGGTGCTGTAATAAATAGTCCGTGGCTAAGCACTGTAAGGATCTGTAGGAAACACTATTTAAAAGTATGCTATTGTGTCCTGTGATTGTTCACCTGTGGTTTCTGGTTAAGAGCTATAAGCTTTCAAAGTATTACAGTATTTCTATGCAGTACAGGATGGAAGAGGAATAACTAGGATGTAAAACCCGAAACTGTAACCAGAGGGCTTTGCACAATTGACACAGTGTTTATGCTTCAGATATTAAATTACAATTTGATTAACCTACTTAGTAGAGTTCAGATGATAAATGTGACTTTAGTGAAATCATTTTGCTGGAAACAAAAACTTCTTTAGACTATTTAAAAGACATGATGAAGTTAAATACTGTTATAGTGACTTAAGGAGTATTTCATTTCACTATGATACTGGAAAATCAAACAGGACAGTTTCAGTTTGAACTTGAATAGATTCTGGTCAAAGGCTTTCAGTATTTTCAGTTTTATTTTAACAAATTGTATAATTTGTTATTGTTGGATTTTGGTGAAACTATTAATGAAATGTATCTGTATTATACAAAGTCTGCATCACTCTTTCTAACACAGCAAGTGGATGTCAGCTGCCAAGCTTATCCTGCATGGTTCACACAAGGACTTGGCAATTGAGATCCCTTGGGCTTCCTTAGATTATGCTGAGCAGTATCATGCTTCACACGTATCCTTTCAGGCTATGCCTCTATGTATAAAGTACATCAGCCTTGGTACCTCCCTCCTATCTATCTGTTAAGCACTGGGCTAGGGGCCAGTTCATTTTGTTCTAGTATTTGACACTGATTTGGTTGTGCCTGCAAGATCTCCACCTTCCAACCCATTCCTCCTAACAAACAGCGTACACGTCTGTGCCTGTGGCTTTTGGAGAGCAGATGCTTTTAGCCCAATGGCCAGGCCCTTTCTGCAGTGATTTACTTAACAGCGCTGTGTGCCAAGGACTATGTAGCTCTTTTGCCTGTTTCGGTAGGCACATTCTTAACAGGAACCTCCAAGCTCTATTACAAAGAAAAGTAACTGAGGCAAAAGAAATACATCATTAACAAAACTAATTTCAAGAAAACTTTGTGGCAATTGAGACTGTCTTTAAAAAAAACCAGAAAAAAAAGGAAAAAGAAAAAATATTTAGCTAAAATTAGCAATTGTGCCGAATACCTCCATCATGGTTGCCAGATGACAATAATAAACATGCAATCTCACTTATTTGCCTAAGAGAGAGGCCTGGAGATCTTTAATGGTCTAACTGTAATTTCCAGTATTTTGTATTGCTCACTTTATGGAGCCAGAAATAGACAAGACACCTCATATAAACATGAAGCAGTATTACAGGAAACATGAGTTTTTCTTAATTTTAGGGAGGTGCTTGCCACATTTGTTTACAGAATCACCCATTCTGTTTACAGGGTCATTAACTGCATGAGTATCATTTTTCCTCTCTGTGATTTTTATACGCTGTGCACTCACTCTGAAAGTAAGTCAGTGGACTCCGGTTTATGCAGTTCAAGCCTAGTAATACAACATAGTCATTATGGTGCTTCCTATATGCACTAGTTTTTCAAAGGGCTGACCCCAAAATACAACAATGCAAATGGCATTAGCACTCAAACCAAATGCTGCTGTGCTGAGACAAACGGAAAGGCAGGAGTGTGTCTGTGGCACCATAGCAGCAGCAGGGGCTGCTCAGCCAAGCTGCAAACACCTCCGTTGAGGCTGGGCAGGAGGATGCAAAGCCAGGGCTGGCAGCTTGGAAAGGAGAGGGGGCACCAGGGGATCTGGCATAATCACAGAGAAGAAATGAAAAGCAAAAGGGAGAACAAGAGAAAAATACATGCTAAAACTTGAAGGAAACCAGACTGAAAGAAACAGGTGTGGACAAGTAGGTAAACAATGAGGGGTAAAAACAACCCGTCATCATTCTTATTTTCAAAAATAAAATAGCAGATGAGAAGCGAGAAGCAAGCCCATCTTTTATTCAGGACCCAGGAAAAGGAAAGGTGAGAAGGAAGTTAAAAAGCTCAAGAAAAATGAGAAAACTCTGATGCTTCCCTACCAAGATAAGTTCTCCCTTGTCTTATTTTACTCTTGGCCAAAAATACGCAGACTACAAGAAACAAAAGGATTATTACAGTCTCACAGCAAGGATATAAAGGAGGGGAGCAAACTGGATATCAACTGTATTCATCAGAGAACATGTAAGGGAGTAGATGAATTCAAGAACACTGCAATGCAAAAAGAACATTTCTTCAAGGAGGAAAACTCCAGCAGAATTCCTGAAATATTACTGCAAGTCCATAACTTTGTCCAAAAAACAGTAAATAAAACTTCTGTCTGAAACTTTTCCCACCATTTCAAGACAGTTGGTATTTAATCTAAATAACCTCCTGCTGAGTGTTGATCGCAGCCTGTAACTCTGCAATCCAGCCCCATCATGGTCCAGTCTAAATAGAGATTTAATAAATATCCAGCTTAAATTCACTCAAATTCCAACTTGTTTAGAGTATTATCTTTGTTTCCAAACCTCTAATGACTAAACTGATGTTTGGGGAATGCTGAATTTTTTGTGTCGGGTTTCCAGCTTTAGGACTGTTGCAAGGCTGCTGCTGTTTGGTGCACCAGCATTTTTATCTGAAAAAAATAGGATGTGTATTCAAATACAAGGTAAGTCTACAGCAATGGTCAGACTATACTACTGAAAATGCCTCAATGGTGAGCTCATGGGCACTGCATCTCAGGTTTTCTGACTGCAAATATTGGCAAACAGAAAGGGAAACCAAAACGGTGTTTGTTTCAGCCCAGGTCCTTCCCACCTCACTCCAAATGCTGGTTTTGCAACTGGTTTGCTTCTACCTCTTGGTATTCATTTTAATGATGCAGGCATCTCACTGCCTGTTCTGTACCTATCTTGAATCACAGTGAGCCACCTCCCATCGCAACAAAGCCCCAGCACAACAATAACTGATTTATGGACATGCTCAAGAGTCCAAACATAAGAAAACTAGATTTGTTCAAATTCAAACTTCATAGGAAACTGGAACTTAAAGAACTGCGCACACCACTTCTATTTACAAGTGACTTTTAAATCTCCCTTGAGACCCTACTACCCTGCTGACAAGATATTTTTTCCTTGAGGAAAAAAAGGGAGAGCGCCTGTTTAGAAGCAGATGAGAAGGCCTCACCCAGTCCTCACATAAGTGCAAAGCAAATCCTGCTGCAAGAGAGCCGGGATTGCAACTGCTCCTTCAGCCAGATACCTCATCCAAAATAGCCCCTTCCCACCTGCCACATCCAATCAGCAATCTGGAGGGGGCTTTTATGGAGTCCAGTTAACATTTCCTCCTGCGTTAGATCCAGCCAACACCACTGACCACTCCAACATTACTGCACTGACTGACAGGGTCAGTCCTTGCTAGATGTCACTAAATCAACATCCCTCCGGGGTCTCTTTCCGTAGAAAGAATATGGTCTCTCGGGTGACCTTCAGAGTTCACAAGTGACTGACGCAGAAGCCCCATGCCATTCATCACTCCGTCAGGAGGGGACATTTGCAGAGGGTCAGAATGGCACAGGACTGCCGTGAACTTCCTGCACCCTGCTTCCCCGCATACCAAGCCCCGCTGCTTCCAGTGATTCATTTCTCTGAAAGAGGGAATAGGAGGTGAAGTCAATGAAGCTGCAGCACACGCAGCAGAGGTCAGGCCCAGGAGGGAACCCGGAGTGTGCACACATGCATACGCAAGAGACAGAGAGACAGAGAGAGGGCAAGTGTGTTTTCTATTAGCTGCCTGCTATAAATATTACCTTTCAGGTCAAATATTTTGTTTTGAAAATAGCCAAATCCCAAGGACTGCTTCCACCCATCAATCTAAAAGGAGGGGAAAGAAATGTCAATGCCTTCTCTTCATCTGAAAACTAGCTCAAAACAAACAAGGTCATGTCTGCTTCATGGCAGCTAACAGTGATGAGCGATTTCTATCAGCTCCTCTTCTATTCCTTACCAAAGTAAGATAAAAGCCAGATTTCTGATGCATGGAGGAACAATTCCCAGGATGATCCCTGGAGGAACAGTCCCTGTGTGAGCTGTGATCTGAAGTGCCTATACAGCAGATCTAGAACTGACCAAACCAATTTGAGATTTGAACATGCAATACAGCATTATTTAGTGTACAAAGATATTAAACCATATAACCAAAAGACTACAGGGTAAATTAATTTGCCAGGAGGTATGAATCTTGTTTGAATAATGCTTCCTTTACAATTAATAGTTGTCTTATTTAAAATAAAGGGAAAATGATACAGCCTTACATTATGTGTTGCTCTCTGAGGACTATTTGGGATAAATAACTGCTTGGCTGACAAGTGACACCTAAGGCTTGATAAACGGCCCTGTTTCCCTTAACACAGCCCTCACCAGGGTTAGAAGGAGTTGGGAATACAAATCAACAGACTGCCTCTGAATTCCCTCCGCTGATCCCATTGTAGTCGCTGTCTCGGCTCACAGTCCAGCTGTGGGTGGGCAGGCAGTCACACACCTGCTGCCCACCTGCCAATGTAGGAGCCACCCTGGTTACCTTTCCCACTGGTGTTTTCTCTCTTTTATTTGCTGAATGGTTGACAGGGAAGACACCTGTGTCACTCTGCTCACAGTCACACAGAGCGATGGGGGTCTGGGCACCACAGATATCTCAAGTTTGCCATTGAGTCCAGATAGATGCATTTTCCTCTGACTTGTAAGAAACCCTCATTCAAAGACATTTATTGGAGAGCTGAATTTTTACTCATTTATGCTGGGTGCTGCACTGAATTTTGTAAGGTAGCCTGTAAACATCACAACATCAAAACCCAAAGCAACTCACTCCCCTCCAAATACACTATCACCAGCTTCACAAAGATTTTTTTTTCATCCCGGCAACTGCAATCATCTATAATAAATCCTTGTAGTATATTTTTTATGGCCTTCTAAATAGCTTGCAGTAAGTTTTAAAAAATAAGAGGTTAATAAAGAGACTACACTACAGCCTGGGAGGAGAGTGCCTAACCTGGCATGCTAGCTCTGCCCCATGAGTCCATGGGGTGCAGGGAGGGGGCCCTAGACACACCTCACTCATCACTTCCTATCCTCACACTCCCCACAGTGAATGTGGAACTGGCAGCTCAAGGCTCAAGCACTTGAGTCCAGATAGATGCATTTTCCTCTAACTCAGCCATGCTAGCAGTTGTGTTGCGCAGCTGGTCAATAACGATTTTCATACACCAGCGCAGCCAGAACTATCTCAGCAGAACTGGAAATACCAGCACTTTCCTGGGGCGTGGAGGTAAGAAGTGGGACAGCAGCAATGGCGATTGCCATCAGTTTGCCTGGACTGTGCAGTAATAACCTGGAACTTGCAACACCATTGCACCCTAACTGTCCAGATTTTGGAGTAGCGGAAGCATTTTTCAAGTGCCTGATGCCTTTGCTTTGTGGTGCACCAGTTCTGTATGCAGTGAGGAGCAGGAAGGCAGAGTTTACAGGGCCATCCTTCTGTCCTGCAGCACCCCAAGCTGCCATCTCAAGAACGCATACTGATGCATGTGTTGTGATAGTAGCTATTCCGTCATGATAATATGTGGGACTTCCTTAATTTTAAGTAATCTTAAAAATAAGATTTTAAGCATGTTCTTCACTACTAAACTCCACTTTCTGCCATCTTTACAGAAAGCCTGAGTTTGAAGGAAAGGAAAACCCTCTCATAAGGGTGCCTGACTGGCTGCCCTAACACAAGTGGTAACTATGCAGGAGCTGAGGATCACTTCTTCTCAAATCAGCCAACACCATTTCATGGTTGAAGTACCAATGATCCACCTAAGATTAATTACATTAATTAATGTCACTGGAAGGACATTTCTTACCTAGTAGAATACCTAACCCCCTTTTTTCCAAAACAAAACTACGTAAAGGGCTGAGGCAGTGTGAAGAGTATAGCAGAAGGGCAGTGAAGTTGCCCTATCAGAGGCTCCTAGTCACTTCATCCTTTATCATTTTCCTAGCATGTCCACTGCCTACAAAAGACAGAAGTGGAAGGTTTATCATATCAACGTAATATGTAAAAATCTAATCTTTACATAATTAAGACTGAAAGAGAGGCACAGCCCTGTCTTATGCTGTCAGATCAGGTATATCAAAACCAGCTGCTTTACGGTGACAAAAAAGGCTGGGCAAAGAAGGACTGTACAAGAGGAAAGCAAGAGGGACCCTTAGGTACTTGCTATATACCCCAGACACAGGATAGGATAGAAGTAGCAGTGGGATGAAAGGCAATGCTAATATTAAGAAAGGATACACATTCAGCAAAAGTATGAACTACTGTAGATTAAGAAATTGCCATGCGTGCTAGGAACCACAGGGAGACTGCAAGGCCTCGTTTGCTACCTGAGCTGCTGCTCCCTGGGCAGCAGCATTTCAGGTGCCCCTGTCTCCCTAGTCATCTCTTAGTTGGTGTTATCTGTAGTAAGCAACTGTTGTGCAACTGTTTGTCACTGTTACAGCTGCTATGGTTTATGCAATGGAATAGGATTATCTGGAGTTTTTAGGTGACTGAGCTGGGATGACGACTACCTGGTTGAGATTCAAGCCATCCAAAACAGAGATCACCCTACAGGTGCAGAAGGCAGGTGTGGGGTGGAGACCATAGGAAGGATAAGCCTGTATCAGCCCTTCCACCTGACAGCACAGACTTTTATACACAACTCAAGTTTGCAGCACAGAGGTCTTGTTAGAGACAAAGCTGATACTGCACTAGAGCCACATCAAAGAGTCTTTATTCTTTGTCTGTGTTTGGTAAAGAGCGAGCAACCTCTTATTTCAGATGTGGATTTCTGACATTTACCATATTCCGGTCATGTCCAGAACAGGCTACTGTCGTGGCTTTCCTTGCTCTCATTCTTAAGATTACTCAGAAGGTGAAGCGAGATCCAAGACACAACAGCCTTAAGTGTGTCTTTATGATTACTTAGGCATGAGGGTTTGCAGGCTGAATTTAAGGCAGTGGTATGGGGTTTTAACTGCAAATGCTTTCAGTTTCCACAAGATATATTTTTGCCTGTGGTGCCACAATATAATTCAATGGCACTATATATCTACATAAGATTACTGATATGCAAGAAGCAGTATGATCTAAATGCTAATCTTTTATTTCTAATGAGTTCACTGTGGAGGGAGACTTCTCGTGAAAGATATTTGCTATTTTTGTATTCTCTCAATTATTCTCAGTTTTGATCAGTTACTGAGACCATTTGCTTTATATTTCTTAGTAGAGATAAATTTCACATTAACTATAACCAGGCAGAAGGAGGGCTGCTAGCCTGTGCATCTCTGAAAGAGTAACTCACACAAACCTCTTACAAACTGTTAGGCACTGAGCACTGCAATTCAGTACTGTGAATTCAGTAGTTATGCTGTACAAAGCTACACTATATGGCCATCAAGCTTTCACATCTACAGTGAGATGAGATGGAGTAAGATAACTATTTGTCACACAAAATTCATGGATAGAATTATCCATATTTAAATATACGAAGCTATGTCACAGTCTCCAGGACATATCTTGCTGTAAATATTTCTCCTAAATATAAAATAATGTAGACCATGATACCTCTACCACCATAAAATATTTTTTCTCTTTCCTATCATCACTCTAAAATGGAAAGTGCCGAAAAATATACTTTTTCTGAGAGTTTTCTCAGTTTGCAAACTTCTAAAAAGTTCAGTAAACGTGCTCATGGAACAAACACCCCTGCAATGTTTCCATTGTAAATGGTGCAGGTAGGTGCTGATGTATGAGGACCAGAAAGTGAGAGAGGAGTTAACTTTAACTTCAGTGAAATGTTCTCAGCTGAGAAACATCTGGTAAATAAGCTAAAAACCTATGTAACTAAAGAAGTAGCATATGTCCTTTTATTCTGAGAAAAAATAGGCTTTGGTAAAATAGGTATGTAGTTTACTATTAATTTTTACTTCCTATGAGCCTCAAATGAACATTAAGCATCTGCTCTTGCCAAGCTGATCAGTGCCGAGTGCAGCAGTATAAACAAGTTTACTTTTTCAAGTCAGGAAACATTCTGCTATGTTGCTTCCCTTTATTTTCTTCAAAATTCTGGAAAGTTTGCTTTTAGTAACTTCAAGCCACACTAAGATACCAGACACTCTTCTACTCAGATCCAAGAAAGGGTCATCAAAAAGGGCGTGGAGAAAGAGAGCTGTTTCAAAACGAGTTAAGAAGGGAGGAGTTTTTTTTTTCCCTGCACAGTGAAAAAGTTTTGGTTTTGTTTTTGAACAAATAATGTTAAGCAATGTAAAACAAAACATGCCTCATCAAATTTTCCCAAAGAAAATCTCTGTATTTTTAAAAACTGTATGTTTTATTTTGGAAGGGATGACCTGAGATTCTGTGCTTTGAGAACGAGTAAAGAAATGAAAAGCTTAAAAATGTTTCAACTGAAAACTCTCCAACTCATAACTAGAACAACAAATTGGATTCATAACCAACCACGTTAATTGCTTTCCAGAACAGCACATTTTGGTAAACAAAAAATTAGTCACAAAGTTCTCTTTTACTCAACTTTAGCTAAAAAGCACAGGGTTATTTTCTCAAATTTAAGGGATAAAAGAGCTGCTGTGACTTGGATCATGGTGCTCTGCAAAGCTTCAGCCAGGCTGAGAGCTTGTGGGTCAAAATTAAGAAGAACCAACAGGGACCTTGTGGTTGCTGTATACTACAGGCCACCTGATCAAGGAGAACCAACTGATGAAGTCTTCCTCCTCCAGCTACAGGAGGCTTCACGCTCAAAAGCTTTCATCCTACTTGGGGACTTCAACCACCCCGACATATGCTTTAAAAGTAGCACAGCAAGCTGTAGGCAGTCCAGGAGACTCATGGAGTGCCTTGAAGATATCTTCTTAGTCCAGCTGATAGAAACCTTTTGGTCACCAATAGAAGCAAGCTCATCAGTGATATTAGGATCGGAGGCAGCCTGGGCTGCAGTGATCATACACTGGTAGAGTTCAAGGTCCAGAGGGATATGGGACAGGTAAGGAATATAATCAGGACACTAAATTTCAAGAAAGCAGACTTCCAGCTCTTCAGGGAATTACTCGATAGGACCCCCTGGGACATGGTCCTCTGAGACAAGGAAGCAGAACAGAGCTGGAAAGTATTCAAGGACGCTTTCTATAAAGCACAAGAGTGCTCAGTCTCCATATGTAGAAAATCAGGCAGGTAAAGGAAGAGCAGGGCAGGGAAGAGACCAGCGTGTCCGAGTCAAGACCTGCTGGTTAAACTAAAGAAGAGGGAACTACACAGGCAGTGCAAGCAGGGACGGGTAACCTGTGGTGTGTACAGGGACGCTGCCCAGTTGTGTAGGGATGAAGTCAGGAAGGCCACGGTGCAGCTTGAGCTAAACTTGGCAAGGGAAGTGAAGACTATCAAAAAGGGCTTCTACAGGTACGCCAATCAAAAGAGGAAGGTCAAAGGGAACATTCTCCCACTGACGGTTGGGAATGGTGATCATGTATCAACAGACGAGAAGGTTGAGGCACTTAACAACTTTTTTTGCCTCAGTCTTCACCAATAACTGCTGTCCTTACCCCTCCTGGGTCATGGGACAGCAAGATGGTGACTGGGGGATAAGCCCCCTCCCACAGTAGAGGAGGATCAGGTTCATGACCACCTGAGGAACCTGAACATTTATAAGTCTATGGAACCTGATGAGATACATCCCAGAGTCCTGAAGGAACTGGCAGATGTGGTTGAAGAATTTCTTCACCGTGAATGTGGTGAGACACTGGAACAGATTGCCAAGGGAAGCTGTGGATGCCCCATCCCTGGAGGTGTTCAAGGCCAGGTTGGATGGGGCCTTGGATAACCTGATCTAGTGGGATGTCCCTGCCCATGGCAGGGGGTGGAACTAGATCATCTTTAAGGTCCCTTCCAACCCTAACTATTCTGTGATTCTACAATTCTATGACACTGTGAACCACATCTTATCACCTTATTTTCCCTCCACTTGGAGGTAGGATAGCCAAGATCGTATAGCCAAGGATACAGGAAAGGTAGGGAAATCCTCCCCTGTAAGTGGAGGAAAGCTGCAGGAGAGGAAAATACGCCAGAATTTCCCTTGAGCTGAATTTCCTGGGAGCAGTTCAGGCAGGGTGTTTGTATGAAAGCTGTATTCAATGACTGCAGCAGAACACCGCACTGGCCTCATTTCCATGAAGAGGAGCCAGTAACATCAATCAAATCTTGCTTGACACACAATTCAGTCACAATGGAAGTTATAAAGTCACATAATTTTCTTGTATACTTCTGAAGTTATCTTCCCTCAGCTGCCTAACATACGTAACTTCTAACCACCAGCCACTGATCACAGCTGCTTCTTGATATCTCTCTGCCTAAACAAACACAACTCTCAATACCAATTTTTTAAAGCTCCAGTCTCCTCCAGGTTGAAAGCTGAGGACTATTATTGCTTGCCTGTTGGGGTTTTTCACCTTTTTTAACTCATGGTGGGACTTCAACACTACACTTACTTTAGAACCTCTGTGGAAGACTGAACCAAAAGAATATCCAAAGGTTTCCATTTTTGTTTTCATATACATTAGTTTTCCTCTGGTTTTCATTCAGGAAAATCCAGAATGCCCAGCAGCACAGCGCACCTTAAAAAACCTGGGCTACTACTCAGTGAGTGTCTCCTTTTACTTACTAGTTATGATCAGTTAGTGGGAGCAGAGATTCATTATGCTGCTGAATAATTCCTAGGAACATAGTTTATGAATCTAGCATGAAAAATGTGTAGCTTACATTACAGTAGAAGTCTCCTGCTCCCCATGTTAATGCTTTACAGGAAAACTGAAGGTGACCATTCTTACACCTACCACAGCCATTTAAGTCACTCTCCACTTTCTTTAGAAGTCTCAAAAAAGAAATAAAAAAATCCAATGTTTTAATGTACTTTGTAAAGCTCCTTAATTTCATTCTTCAGGGGAAGGAAAAAAGGGAAATTTGTTGCCTTTTTTCCAATTCCTCAACTTCATAACTGGCAATGAGTAATTCCTGGATGGTTATTTCCCTCCATCATCTATTGTGGTGAAGCTGACACAGTAATTCCTAGCATACAGTTGCTAGGAAAACCCCCGCGATGTGTTAATTTTCATTATACAGTGCTAAAAGGATGTGCAACTGAGGTTAAGGAGCTACCATGTAAAGCACTGAACACTTACGTCCTGTTTCAGAGAAACACTAAGTAAAAGCTTAGCTTTAAGTGTATGAATGATCCTATACACTAAACCAGTACCAATCATGGAAGTAAAGCTGAGGATGCCAGGACTGAATTCACACCTCTCCTGCATCATCATCAGCATGACACTGCTATAAAAAAATGCTTGCCTTTACCATTTGACTCTCAGTCATAAATGCACCTGCTTTTTTTCAGCTCAGTTAACAAATGACAGCAAACATTTAAAGTGTACATTTCCCATTTTGAGGACAGCCAGAGTTATCACAGTACAAACCTGCTGCCACTCAGGCTGAGGGGTTCAGAGCTCACATCAGCACTTCGTGATACAAAGAAAATTGACAGGAGAAAACCCACTTCATGGATTTTCAGCATATAAAGTTGTTGCAAGAGGTGCCAAAAGAAATAATTTCGAGTCAAACAGTTGGCTTGATGGCTCTGCTAATTACAGGCCAGGGCTGCTCCTGCTGGGCTGAAGAAGGCCAAGGCTTGCTGTCAAGCAGACAGATTAGCCACTTGCCCATTAAGACCACTGCTTGGTGTAGACAGAGACATGGAAGGAAACATAAGAAGACGGCATGTGCATAACCAAACAGGCTACCTTGCTGAAAAGAAACCCCCTGAAGCCACATTCTGCTTCATTAGCACATGAAAATAAGGTAATTGAATACTTTATTCTCCCATCCAGAGCCAAGATCCATCACTCATGGAAATGGAGTTTTGATAAGGTGGGGTGTTTAAACGAGGCAGGAAGAGTCTTTGAGTGTGTGTTACTTTGTTTACCTGAGAGAAATCCCACTTAAATATAACTGAAAAAGACATAAAAATCACTTTATCCTATGAATCACTGAGACACAACAAAGCCCTTATGTGAATGAAACTTAAACCAAACCCATTTTAACATTATTCTGATTATGGAAGGCATTATGCTTGTCGCTGTGTTTATTTTTGTATTAGAAATCCACCTTTTCACCTCCTGTGGTGTTTGGGTTTTTTTTTTTCCTCCTTGAGCACTACAACTAGCTGATTTTTGCTGGCTTTTAACATCACGCACAACAAGAGACGAAAACTTAAGCAATTGGCAGGGCAAGGTATTTTAATCAGACATTTGTTGTTGTTTTTGAGTTATGCATGTTGTACAGTCAGGGGTTTGGGTTGTGATTTTTTCCAAGACTTCAGCTGGTGCCCAAAATAAGAAAATAAATTTATCATTCCTAATTCCAGACTGAGGCAGCTTCTACTTAAGTTCATTAGCCTTGTTCTTGGAAAAAAGAATCCACAAACAGGGAATGTAAAAATTTCTGATATTTAAAAGGCAAAAACATAAACAGACAGTGTTTATCTTCTTTAGCAAGCTAAACAGCAACAAACTCATTTTCTCCCACTGGCTGATCACCTTAAGTATGAAGTAGAGTGAGTGGCATTTCCTCCAGAAAAAAAAAATATTTACGTAAATACCGCAAATAGACTTCTTGCTTTAGCCAAAAATGCCTCCTATGGTATTGCCAAGTCTTTCGCAGAAAGGAGGAATTCCAGAAGCATAGAGGACAGATTGCACCCTTGTTTCTTAAATTAAAGTGGTATCGTTTCCTAATTTGGAAATTGTTATGCTGATATATTATCTCCAAACATAAAGAAAACTAACAGGATAATACAGACCCGTTCTCAGTCATTGGTAACCACAAGGATTTTGATAGCATTTACAACAAACACACGTACACAACACAGGCCCTATAAACGTCCCCAGCTTTTGTCTTGCTCTCTCATGTGTACAGACATGTGATCAGACAATGAAGAGGCTTTCCTGCTTAGGAACATGTGTAATAACTGCAGTACTAGGAAAGAGGGTTCATGTTGGCATTAGCCAAGCTGCACTTTTACACCACTTTCAGCTGTTGTGGATCTGCACCTTTTGGAACAATGCCACTGTGGCCAAATGAACGAAGATGGACTACAGGTAAACCTGAAGGGCTGGGGCAGGGTCCAGCAGGGAAACATTTCACAATCTCTGCTTGTAGTCGATGTAACAGTGGGAAAATTAAACAGGTTAGAATCTGAAGGCAAATATCCTACAGACAAGCTCCAGGAAGCAATCTTTAAGGTAACTAGGTCCTACCACGTAGCTTTGAAATATATATAGCAGCAGTATTTTGACATCACTGTTTCATAGTTTGCCAACCCCCAAAGACAAAGAGCTAGCACAGCGACCACACAGTACTATTGGCTGACAAGCAACCACACTGCTGCTTTCCAAAGAAGCAGTGGGCAAGCAAAGGACAAGCAGGACTAAAGGCTTTACAGGGAAGGAATTACAATAGTCCAGCCTCGTGATTGTAGCAGCATGTGCTGCTGTTGCACCACAGCTGCATAGGCAACAGCAAGGCTGGTAACCCTTTTTTGTGTTGGTGGCTGAATAGACCTTCTAAGCAAAATTATCAGGCCACAAATTAACACCCCCTTTAATGCCTGCCAACAGAAAGCAAAAATAAAATAAAACCATGTGGCCGAGGGTTGTGTGAAATGGTGTCACAGGCCTTACTGCATATTTTCCCCACCCTTCAACTGGGAGAACACACTGTGAAAACTGTGCAGCTAAAGCAAACATTTGCAAATTATACCCAGCTTGTGATTTTTCTGTGGAATAAATCTGGGTAAAACAAAATGAGGACTCCATCTGACTGTATCTCAGAAAGAATATGTTAAATCAAACTGTCTGAACAACAGCCTGTATCGCCTACTAAAATACTGATTTCCCAGGCCTAAGTACAGTAAGCAAACAATGTGCCCCATGAATTCATCCAGAGAAAACTGGAGCTGCAGAACCCTCAGGGAAAGAGAAATATGTGTATTATCAAAGCGCTACTAACTTTCCACAACATGTTGAGAAAAGATTGCCAGAGGTCTTACGCACATTGAGCATAGACAGCAAGGAAAACTCTTGATGACCACAGTTACCCAACTCTGTTGGCTTACTACTTCTTACTAAACGTGCCCCAAAATCAGACACATGAGTAGTTTCCCTTAGGCCATGTCTACAAACAGATTTCCATGCAAAATTCTCACAGTGGTGCTGCTGGCTTTGTTGAGCCAATGGAAAATTCTTCCTGAAATTCCCTATTGCTGACAAAACCCCAGCACTGAAGCAACATGATAAATTACATCATAAGCTGCCAAGAAGTCTATCATGACCAAAATGTTAATGCAACAGAAGCAGAAAAACACTTAAGACTCTGGTGAGGGTAGTTTTGACTCTCATCTAAAATACCTCTGTTATACAGAAATCAAGCTGAACATGTCATGGTGACAAGCAAAAATTCGACAGTAAAATTTTCTCTCCATTCTAATAAATAAAAAAGCTAGTATTTCTGATCTAAGCAAGTTTAGTTCTCTCTCTCTCAGAAGATGAAACGCACTGCCAGATGTAACTGCATACATTAGCATGACACAAATCCCACATAACCTACATAAAAAGAAGGAAGTGTATTTTTATTTATTCTGCGTATCTAAAATTTAATCTTTTTGTCAAAAATGGTGCTTAACAGTAGATGAAGATTTAACAGGTGTCCTTGTTCCTCCCAGGTGTAACCATCTTTTTCATTTGCCCATGTGAGAAAAGAAATGGTATTTTAATAAGTAGGCTGAAAGTGGTGGAATCTAACACAACTTCTAGGGGCTGGGGTATATTTCTCCATTTGGGATACGTTTCCCTTAGCTCTGAGCAAGCTGGAAGGCAAGAGACAGGACTCCCACTGACCTTTTTTCTTTTAACTGGCATGTATGTGATCAAATGCGCCTAAGCTGGTATGTGTTTGTGAAGGCTTGAAGATGATTCTCAGTTTACTTATCAGCCTTCCTGACATCAGTCATTCACAAGGAATGCACACTGCCTCAAAACGCAATGGGTTTTTTTGAGTGCTCGTGACAACATTGCAGTGGTGTCCAATGCAAGATCTGCCATCAGTTTTGGTATTTAAGCAACAGCACTTGCTCATACTATTTCTTCTTCTAATCACTGAAATCTGCCACTTTTTGAACTGAATATCCACACGCACTAAGTGAACCCCTGAAAGTAAGTCACCTCATTGAAGCAGACTCATGACTGATTTTCTAGTGAAAACTTGCAAACAACGAGCAAGACGACAGGTCAGAGTTGGTAAGACATGTGGCCCCTTTCCCTTTTTCAAACTACAACACCTAGGGAACCTTTGATCTGAATGTCAGCAGTGAAAATACACAAACAGATACTCTCTTATTATATACTCACAGGTGTACATTCCTGAAACTGTTACATTCCATTACTTTCAGTTGTGCTGGAAAACAATACCTTCAGAAGTTGACCCCTTCTCTCCTCAGACCCTACCAGTGTCCAAGTACAAAGTATCACAGCAAGCATGATACTCTAAACACCAGCAATGATCATGCTGACAAATTCAAGTAGCACATATAAGGACAGGGCCAAAATGCTGGATGATGTTTGTCTGCGTTACTTAGACTGTGCACGGCTTTACAAATTACAAAGGGTGCTTCTCATACTCAGCAGGAATGCTTCCATGCCAGATAGCTGCAGTTTTGATAGTGATAAGGTTGGATTAAAGGCTAACTCAATTCAATTTTGCCAGTGCAGTGAGAAATAAAAATCTTGTTGAAATAGATACAGCCCCTGTGGACGTTCAGATCACTCCCCATAACAGCACGCAACAAATCAATTGTTTGGGCTGGGTCTGTTGAATGCAGAACCACATCAATCCTCATAGAAATAACGTTCCTACTTTTAAAAAATCAGTCTCCAGCTTTGGCAGCTTAACACAGGAGGCAGTGCTTTTCTTCTGTTAAAAATATGCCTGTAACTGGAAAGGAATTAAAAAAGCGCAGGGGATTTTTCCATTTTTCTCTGTTTTGCAGGCTGTTTATCAGCAGGCTGGTACTGCATTTCCTTTGTTAGAAAATTAAAAGTTGAACTGCCAACATAAAAGCCACCATGAACCATGCAATAACCTTCAGGCATTTTAAGAGCAGCAGAGGTTAGAAGGGCAGCTCCTGAGTCCAAACAGCACCTATTGTTTCTCTTTCTTCTTGAATAACAAAAGCAGAGCTGAAAGCTATTTACCTGGTTTTACCTCAGTGGGATCTCATTTCCCCTTTTATTTTCAGTAGATGATCTTATCAAATAGTGTCATTCCTAACAATCACTTTGATATATTTTTTCTGTGTTTTTTTTTATTTCATTAATAAATTCTATTGTAGATAAATCAGCATACTAGATCACAGTAGAAGAGCACTTAGAAGACTTCAGGGTTCTGTTGACGCATATTTAAATTAAGGATAACTTTTTTAAGCTTATAGGTTAATGTGCTTTCCTTTTGAAATCATGAGGGTCAGCTTACAGTACAAGGCTCTGATATTGCAAACACTCCCACGTGAACAGTTTTCTGTCTGCACTGTCCCAAGTGTTTCCCTCTTGCTGCAATCCAATTCATATAACCGGACACTTAACTTGCACGAACACGAATGCAGAGCAAGGGTGAAAGCATAAAACTGATCTGCTAGACTTTTGGGTGTCCTGCTATTTAATGTAGTGCGACCAATATATCACTCAAATTGTTTATATTGCAGAAGCAAAAAGAAGTTTGATTTCAAAACAAAAACCTTACATGAGTAGACATCCTGCAATTTTGTGACTGGTTGGGAGTGGTATGTAATTAATATAAAATCCTCTGAGATCTAGCCTTAAAAAAATCCTCACTACACACAAAAGTAATCCAAAATATATTATTTCTTCCACTGTTCTACAATATTTAAAAAACTTTAAAATAAATTTTTTTGAGGGCATTTTTCTCTCTAGGAGCAAAGTTCAAACAAAACTAATAATTTCTAGCTTAATTGATCTTCACTTAAAATTTATTTTCTACTTTCTCTAAAGGACTTCCCAATATCCACCTCTGGTCTTTTATACAGTTATACAATTTCATTTAGAAGTTCAAAATTACTTGAAAATAGTTAATAAAAATCATTCTCCAATTCATAAGCTGCATTTGTTATGATCTTAAGGAAGTAAACAGAGATATTATTTTATTTTAGCTATAAATTAAATGCCAGTGAAGTGCTTGAAACCCCAAAAAACACCATTAGACATAGCAATCTACAGTGCAAGTTTTATGGGATTTGATTCTTCATCATTAGCTGGAATTTGTAAATACCATACAGAAGTTTAAAAAAAGCATTAAAATCAGTAAAATAATAGGATTTCCCTCTCCTGTGAAAGTATCCTATAAATCAGTACTTTTAGGAAATTCTGGAATGAAAACCTAGAATTTTCCTTACTATAGCATGCTACCTATGAAATCTGATTTCACTAAATGTTACATTAATGGGACCAGGCTCTCAAGTCAGTATTGTATCAGATCCTTAGCTTCTATAAACTGTCACAAGTCAACTGGAGCTGACATCCACTAGGACTAACTTAAGACCTGCAAAGTGTTTCTGACAATAAAATAGGTACAAAGAAAAAGACTGAAAACATGTCTCTTGCACAAGCTGGAAATATACTGGAAACATGTCTCTCGCACAAGCTGGAAATACACTGGAGATACATTTTTTTGAAAAAATGGTTCTTAGAGCCTTACAGTCAAGGTTAGAGTCCTCTTAGAATATTTTTACCTTCTGCAAAGAGTATATCACTGATAGAAAATAAAATCAAGACAGACTCTGAGATGTGCTTTACGTTTTTGGCATCAACTCTTGCCCTTTTGCAACCCCATTTCTATCTGAAGTTTTTCCTAACTACAAACAAAAAGGAAATTGACATCTGACTGCCTGCAAGAACTAAAATTGTTGCATATATTATTGGTTTTCTACATGTCTTTATTGAGTTACCTGAAATGCTGTAATTACATGTATTCCCTGCTTTAATAAAATGTTGGTGAAAGGTTAAGTTACTATGGTCCTTTATAGCTCTGGAAGAACTGGCAAGCTGGAAAGCATAAAGTAACTTTCTATTCAGTTCAAAGGAAATGGAGCATGCTCATTTCCACTTGCAGAATCTACTCTATCAGGCTCTACAGACGTTTCTAAGTGACCTTCTGCAGTGCAGCATCCAGGCACAATATTTTCATCTTATTGCTTTTTTCCTACTGAAGATATTATTAGTTTATAAAACTCAGGAGAAAAAAATGGGCATAGGGTGGGAAGATGTTTGAGGAAAATGTTTGATTAGGCAGTTAATCACGTTCTCCTCATAGCTGCTGTGTATGTTAGTATTTATGATTGCTCTGCTGCTTCCAAATCTGAATACAGGCACATACTTGCATGCATGCCATATTTCTTCAAAACTGTCATTTTTGGGCAATCACCTAACTTCATTATTTTTCTGCATTACTTAAAAAAGCAAATTTTGTTAAAAATATTTATGCTGAAATTCTTAAAAAAGACATTATACTCCGACAGGAAAGAGCAAGATTTAGCTTGAACTTTGGAAAATAAGCAAGTTTCCTGTGTCTAATAAGAACTAGTTTACCAATACTGCCTTCAAAAATATTTATTAGAGTCTTGGAAGATAAAGAAATGAATTTCTCATCTTTACTGCCCAAACATCATTTGAGTCTTCCCACCACACAAGATGTTCACAACCAGCATTTTCAATTACTTCATACAGATGATGCAGTTTAGTAGCTAAAACACTAAGATGCATGGCAGCCACAATAAATTTTTTCTGGGAAATAGATGGGGGGGGCAATGTTTCTAAACTTCTTCACATGACACAAATTACTAGTAAGAGAGTTACTAACAACACTGTTTAGGAACCTCTAACCACAGTACGATCAAGAAGCTATTTACAATATACCTGCATCTGGCAAGCTAGACAAGACTGGAGTGCTTCAGAATAAAATGACACTCCTTTTCAGGTGCGACTTTGAGGAGGACAATTATCTTCACAGGCCTGAAGGAGAGACTAGAGTATATATAACTAATAAACCACACATGATAACACAAAAGAAAAGCCACCAAAGGCCTAAAGGCAGAGGAAAGTAAAGAAACGTTATCCCAGCTTCGTTCCACACTTCTGGAATGTGGGCAGATCATAGAAAAGTTTAAGTGGCAAGAAGATTAAAGGAAAATTGTTAGAGCCAAAAAGGACACTCGCATCATCTGGTGCAAGTCAGCCAAGTCTCTACAGACTTCAGTGGAGATCCACTGATTTACACCAGTTGATGTTTTGGTCCCATAGCTTCATAGAAGATACTATCAATTAAATATGTGCTCTATTTCGATTAAAAGCTTCTCTCACCATCAGGGCACATCTTGCCCCAGCTGGAAACTACTCTGGCATTTTTCTTTTTGCTAGAAAGTACCCTATAGGCAAATTCCAAAATAATAATACCAAAAAAAAAATCAAATAATTCATCAACTACTGTTTGCTACTATTTATCATTTTTTGGCACACATAGACATACCAGGCACTCTGCAGAAAATACGTCGAAGACAATTCCCTGCCCTGTGGAGCTTAAAAGACAAGGGCTAGTCCATTCTGCAAACACAGATCACTGCTTTACCAAAAATTACTGCAAAAATTTCTGTGGTATTCTTCACTGTAATAAGATTGTACTTACTACACATGCTAGGATTTTCCTGTCTTAAGTGATGAACACAGCAAGAAAGGGAGGATATAAAAGAGAACAATATTTTCAAAAGAAATTATTCAGACACACTACATCTGTAAATCTTTCTGAGTTATAACACTTCTTCTGTGCATTTAATGCGATCAGTTCTCACCAATAAAAAACCACAGGTCTTCAAGGCCTTATCTCTCAAAATATCATTATGCAACTATATGATGCTTAGCATGTGGTTTCTAATGTGATACACTGCTAATGATGAGATCCTAAGCATTGGCTTTAATAAGAAAGAGGAATCAGGAACGGTGGCAGCAGTTCTTGAAGAGTAACATTCATATGGTTTCAGCTACAGCCACCCAGCCCTACATGCAGCAGTGCAACTGCAAACCCCGATGAGCTTTCCACCCAGTCTTCAAAGCAAGAAGAAAAGTGGAACATGAGGCCAACTGTGAAACTGAAAGGGCTATTGGGTTTGAGGAGGGCTGCAGGGAAAAAACTCATAAATTACAAGGCTTAACAACTATTTGGTTTAACACTTTTAACTTCACATATTGTGTATCAGAAAGACACGACCAAAGTTTCAGAACATCCAAGGAGACCTATCAACTATCAAAAAGTGTTTCTAGAAATACTGTTTTCACATCATAAGATATCTTTCCAAATCTTACTTGGAACCAACCAATAATCAGTGTTAATGAATAGGGCAGATCCATACTGACAAGGAATGACAGAAATGGACCTATCTAATATATAGTGAATATATGCATAAAGGCATATTCCCTTCTTCACCCCATTCGCTGATTACATTTCGGTATTATCTCAGTTTAAGACTGTTAGAAAAGCTAACACTTAAATAGTTTCATTGAGGCTGTAATATGCTTGGAAGTACAAAAAAACCCCCAACCCATGTGTCAGACTTCTTCATTTGTACAAGGCTTTTTGGAAAGTAATTGATTTTTACTATTTATCTATTGTTACTTTTAGGACACAGGTAGAATTAAATTAGTTTCAGTAGTCTCAAAGAAATTAATTTTGCAAACAAAACCACATATAATCAAACCTGTGACATTAGACAATCTGCATTCATGTATTAATTTTCAAAAACACAGTCTTGGTCATTAAGAAGAGTGTTTCCGAATATCAGTTAAGCACACAGCACTGTATTTCAATCACAGCCACAAGACATGAAATGCATTATTATTACTAAGCACTTCAGCAAGTTCTCGGCAGCTGCTGAGAACATTGCCATTTCTACAGCTTTTGGCAAGATTTAGCAAGTGTGGAAATCAGGAAGATGAGATCTAGTAAAGATATTTTTAGGATCTCAAAAATAAAAATCATACTCTAAGCAATCATACATTCAGTGTAAAGTTAAGACTCTCAGTTGTACTACTCTGCCTCTTCCATAGTTTCATACTATGTTGTGATCTTTTAATACTACAGATGGAAAGTCAGTATGAGTACTAGAGGTAGTCAAAAACTTTAAAACTCTCACTGTGGAACAGTACACTCTTTGCCAGTGTATATACTTCTGAAAGAGTATTAGCTGCTTTTTAAAGGTGATCTGCTTCAGAGTGAAATTGATGGAACAATCATTTTAACTTCCATACAAAATGCTTTACAGGAATTTGTTAGACATATTATACTGGCTTACCTACCTTATGTAAAATTATTTCCTCTTTTTAAGCGTTTGATTAAGTATTCATTTGAAGCATGCTGTGTCACATGTGAATTTATTACTACAGAAAAAAAATACACTGCTAGCAGTAGAATACATGGGAACACTTAAGCATTAGAAATTCTTTCAGATAATCCAGTCGGCTTTTATTTGCCTGAAAGAAATCACACATTTAGAGGAGAGAGATTTTTTTTTTCAAATTCTTGTAGTTCATCTGGCATTAGCATTTCATATCTATCAACGAGAGCAAAATGAAGTTCATCTGAACAGGAAAGCTAGGACTCAAGTTAATTTGTCATCCACGATTATCACTTGGAAGTTCACCAAGTTTATTAAAGACAACTACTGTGTGATAAGGACAGTGCCGGCACTATTAACTATGTCATTTAAATTGCTTGAGCTGGCATCGTGCCCAATTCCTTTAGATCAGTATATCAACACACTTGTTGTTGGCAGGGACTCATTTAATGGGGGGGAAGAGGAACGGACTCAGAACTGAGCATGCTGTACAGATTTCTATAGTAACTCATCAGTATAAGTAGTATTACTCTGTGTTTGTATTTTTGATTCCTGGACAAGAGAGTGACAAAATAATCACATCCAAGTGAAAGATGCTGTTCTTCATAGAGGGGGGAAAAAAAAAAGGAAAGCATTTTTACAGTTTTCATTTGAAATTACTTGAATTTGCATTTACTTGAACAGAATATTTTGCTTGTAACTGCAACGCTGACAAACTATGCCACCACCCCCCTCACCAATCACTTTGCTCTGCCAAATTTTATGATCACATATCTCTTCCACCCCTGCCTCCCCCCCACAATCTCCTGCTTTCACTTCATTAAGCCTGTAGGAAGAAGAAAAGTTCTGGTGGCCGGACAGTTTATTTTCAGAGGTAGTTAGAGAAATTTTATTTCACTTCAGACAAGAATCGTGTCACAAAGTAACGTAACAACACAACAACAGCTGCAATTAGAAGGTACAAGGATACATTATTTTCCATTTCATACCGAAATCAGTATTAACGTCTCTGCTAGAAACAACCTATATGTTAAGTTAGATATATTACTTCCACATGTAGAAAACAGCTGCAACAGAAACTTTTTTATCGTACTCTTCATCTCCTGTTCTCCTAATCTATGTCATGATGAAAGAAAGAAAGGGTATCTTTTTTTTTTTTTTTGGAAAGGAGGAACTCATCGGCTCTAACAAGCATCTTGGTGCATAAAAGGAGTTTACTCGTTTGCTAAAAAATGTTGTTGCTTCCCAGTATCCACACTGTGGCCAGCAACAGCTCGGCTTTCTCCTGTTTTTCCCTTCCCAGGGACACAGGCGTGAGACACCGAGCGTGCTGGCACTGCGGGCAAACACCCGGGTAGCTGCGCAGTGTGTAGCCCAAATGATATAATCACTGGAGGGAAAAGGCTTTCTTACCTTCCAGAAATCGTCCTCTGGCGTCTTCGAGTGAACGATCTGGAAACACAAACAACAGAAACCCCTGAAGTAAGAAGAGCACAACCTGCCTTTTGCCAGCCCCGCCGCTTGGCCGTCCCGCCCCCAGCCCCCCCGGCCACTTTCCCACCGCTTGCACTCCAAACACCAGCTTTCCCGGGGCGTTTATTTTTTACTGGCGGGGCCATAAAATCGCCTGCTTGTCCAATTAATGCGAGCATCATCGTTTTCATTTACCTTTCACCATCTTCCAGGGAAGGAAAGTAGAGGGGGCAAAACCAGAAACGCAAATGCGTGAAAGAAGCTTCAGAAACACGGGTTTCAACTCATTTACGATCCCAGATAAAGGTTAATAGTTAAACCCCTTGCTCTCCCTCCCACCCTCACAATTACTGGTGCCCTTCAAGAAATGTTTTTTGTTCTCGTTTACCAGAGACTAGACAAGCGGTCAGCATCTCCACTTTATTTACGGGTTGAGCAAGAGCAGTTCCTCAAGCATCAACATTTTTTACGTTAATCCTGGAGAGAATCCACTTCTCTAAAAGTACAAAATTTGCCAACTTCTGTAGTATTTATTTTTAACGAACGAGAGCGAAAGCCTCGAGGGATCCTCGCTGCTCTCAGAGGAGAGGAAAGGGGAAAGTGAGACTCCACTCTCCCAACTTTAAAGCCCTTTCCCCCGACCTCCCCGCACCGCCCCAGCCCCCGGTCACTCCTCCGCTCCCCCCAGAAATCTCTCCCCTCCCGACCCCCGACCTGCTCCACGTCCAGCGGGGTTGGAAGGAAACAAGACCTGCCAAGTGGTTCCTTTCGGGCGGTTTCTTCAACCTGTCTGGAGGTTTAAACCTGAAAAACAAACACCTCTATTGAATGCAAACTAAGCTGGGGGGGGGGGGAGGTTTGCCGAGTTAATTCCTCGGCAGACAGTTACTCCGGGTGTCCGGTTACACAAACATACCTGCGGACAGGTTGGAGGGGAGTCCCTGACAAACCAGAGCGGGGGTGGGGGAGCGAATCCCAGCGGGGCGGTCAGGCTGGAGAGAGGGGACACAGGTTTAACACCGGGAGGGAACGGGGGTAGTTAAAGCAAGGGGCGATCCAAGAAGGAGCAGAGACCCCAGAGGGGGGAGGGGGACGGAAAGGAGAGGGGTGTCCTTCTGGACGGCGGCGATGACAAGGCTGCGGAGCCGGGGTCCCAGCATCGCCCCGGCGCCTCCCCCTCCCCCCGCTTACCTGCCGCTGCCCCCCGCATCGCGCCGGGCTCCGAGGGGCGGCCGGGAGGAGCGGGGGGAGCGGAGCAACGGGGACAGCGGGGACAGGAGGGAAACCAATTAAATGGGAAAGAAAAAAAAAGAACACAGAGAAAGAGAGTGAGACGACCACCCTAATAAGCCGCCGCCGCCGCCATCCCGCAGGAGCCGGTCCCTCCCACCGGGGGCAGCGCTGCGGGGCGCGCTCCTGCCCTGCCTCCCGCGCCGGGAACGGGCGTGAGCGCGGGGGGAAGATGCTGCTGCGGGATGGAGGGGAGGGGAGGCGGTGCGGGATGGAGGGGAGGCGGTGCGGGATGAGGAGAGGCGGTGCGGGGCTGCCGCGGCGGGGATGGGGCACACGCACTCACACGCACTCACACGCACACACACCGCCCCCCGCAGCCCCGTGCGGCCCGGCTGGTTCCCGTCTGTCACATGGCTCCTGCCGCCACCCCCAAGGGGTTTCGGGAGCCGCTTCACTTTCGCTTTTGGCCCCAGCGAGGGGCTCCCGGGGCAGCAGCCGCCGCCTCTCCCCGGGGTGCGGGGGCGCCCCTAGCTCCGCTGCTCTGCCCGCCCGGCGCTCTCAGCCCTCCTCTCCTCTTTCGAAGAGAATGAGAACAAGATCAACGGGCTTGTGGGTGCTCTGGGCTAGGGAAGGGCACGGGGCATCCCTTTCCCTGGCTTCTGCTGGGACTGATCTCCTGTGCATCCCATCCCCTTCAAGCTGCTTGGTTGCTTCAGGCAGTTTATCTACAGGAGTTGGTGAAAATCCTCCTGGAGAGCCAGCACCGCGCCTTGTGCTGCAGGGCAGGTCACCGCAGGCGGTTTCCAGTATCGTTTGTGGGCATGTGTCAGAGCCTCCGCAGGTCTTCTTGCTTCCCACCAAAATGCTCGATACCCATGCTGGCAAGCATAGACTACTCAGTGCTCCACCAACAGCCAGTCCAGCATCCCATGCTTACACCAAGGATGCATCTGGCCCAGCATCCTGGTTTTTTGAGCTTGGAATACATACCTCGGGCATGGGAGGCACACTCAGTGCAAGTGTGTCAAATGCCATTGCCTCCCTACTTCATTCGGAAGAGTGATTAAATAGGAAAGGGGAGTTACGACTTCTGCCTTCCTGCCCTCTTTTACTGTAGACACATCACTCTTGTGGCCATGGCCCTCCTGACTGAATAACATTTTCTGTGAGCACAGCTGGTCTAAATGTTGGTACCATTCAAAACCAGGGGAGAGAGACCCCTGGTAGCATTCAAACCATGGGAAAGAGCCAAAAAAAGAGCAGTAGCCTCCTCCGGACAGGTTTTCCATGTGCCTCCTGTGAAAGGCCCATCATCAGCATGGCGCTCACAGGCAGGTGGTCATTAACCGTGTAACAAAGCTGGTGGGTCCCAACAGTTCCCGGAAGACATAGCAGGACTTATTTCACTGATTATGGCTTCACATCCTCTTTCTGGAGACACTGCTGTGCGAGTGAGTCAACTGGCATTCTGTCTTTGCTAATGCTTTTATGTAAGGTCTTTCGCTCTGTCCTTCTCTCAACAATCATCAAACGTGGCGCAATGCACGTTCATCATCTTTGATGAGCTGGCCTGTAACCATCTTCCTTGAGCCCTCATTACAAACACAGCAGCAATTCCTTGGGTTTCGTAGCAGCTCAGCTGGTGCCTGTGCCAACCGTCAGGCTGTAAAGCACCAGCACATGCTTACACTTAGTCTCTTCGCACCTCAGCCTGCTCTCCACAATGGCATGTTCGACACAGCATGAACAAGCAAAATATAATTACAGTGGGTTTTGTTTAGGGGGGTTATTTTCAAAGCACAGTTAGATAAAAGATTGCCACCCAGAATGTACATTCCAGCAACAACAAATGAAGTCACAGCTCCACATNAACCAATTAAATGGGAAAGAAAAAAAAAAGAAACAGAACACGGAGAAAGAGAGTGAGACGACCACCCTAATAAGCCGCCGCCGCCATCCCGCGGAGGCCGGTCCCTCCCACCGGGGGCAGCGCTGCGGGGCGCGCTCCTGCCCTGCCTCCCGCGCCGGGAACGGGCGTGAGCGCGGGGGGAAGATGCTGCTGCGGGATGGAGGGGAGGGGAGGCGGTGCGGGATGGAGGGGAGGCGGTGCGGGATGAGGAGAGGCGGTGCGGGGCTGCCGCGGCGGGGATGGGGCACACGCACTCACACGCACTCACACGCACACACACCGCCCCCCGCAGCCCCGTGCGGCCCGGCTGGTTCCCGTCTGTCACATGGCTCCTGCCGCCACCCCCAAGGGGTTTCGGGAGCCGCTTCACTTTCGCTTTTGGCCCCAGCGAGGGGCTCCCGGGGCAGCAGCCGCCGCCTCTCCCCGGGGTGCGGGGGCGCCCCTAGCTCCGCTGCTCTGCCCGCCCGGCGCTCTCAGCCCTCCTCTCCTCTTTCGAAGAGAATGAGAACAAGATCAACGGGCTTGTGGGTGCTCTGGGCTAGGGAAGGGCACGGGGCATTCCCTTCCCTGGCTTCTGCTGGGACTGATCTCCTGTGCATCCCATCCCCTTCAAGCTGCTTGGTTGCTTCAGGCAGTTTATCTACAGGAGTTGGTGAAAATCCTCCTGGAGAGCCGGCACCGCGCCTTGTGCTGCAGGGCAGGTCACCGCAGGCGGTTTCCAGTATCCTGTGTGGGCACGTGTCAGAGCCTCCGCAGGTCTTCTTGCTTCCCACCAAAATGCTCGATACCCATGCTGGCAAGCACAAACTACTCAGTGCTCCACCAACAGCCAGTCCAGCATCCCATGCTTACACCAAGGATGCATCTGGCCCAGCATCCTGGTTTTTTGAGCTTGGAATACATACCTCGGGCATGGGAGGCACACTCAGTGCAAGTGTGTCAAATGCCATTGCCTCCCTACTTCATTCAGAAGAGTGATTAAATAGGAAAGGGGAGTTACGACTTCTGCCTTCCTGCCCTCTTTTACTGTAGACACATCACTCTTGTGGCCATGGCCCTCCTGACTGAATAACATTTTCTGTGAGCACAGCTGGTCTAAATGTTGGTACCATTCAAAACCAGGGGAGAGAGACCCCTGGTAGCATTCAAACCATGGGAAAGAGCCAAAAAAAGAGCAGTAGCCTCCTCCGGACAGGTTTTCCATGTGCCTCCTGTGAAAGGCCCATCATCAGCATGGCGCTCACAGGCAGGTGGTCATTAACCGTGTAACAAAGCTGGTGGGTCCCAACAGTTCCCGGAAGACATAGCAGGACTTATTTCACTGATTATGGCTTCACATCCTCTTTCTGGAGACACTGCTGTGCGAGTGAGTCAACTGGCATTCTGTCTTTGCTAATGCTTTTATGTAAGGTCTTTCGCTCTGTCCTTCTCTCAACAATCATCAAACGTGGCGCAATGCACGTTCATCATCTTTGATGAGCTGGCCTGTAACCATCTTCCTTGAGCCCTCATTACAAACACAGCAGCAATTCCTTGGGTTTCGTAGCAGCTCAGCTGGTGCCTGTGCCAACCGTCAGGCTGTAAAGCACCAGCACATGCTTACACTTAGTCTCTTCGCACCTCAGCCTGCTCTCCACAATGGCATGTTCGACACAGCATGAACAAGCAAAATATAATTACAGTGGGTTTTGTTTAGGGGGGTTATTTTCAAAGCACAGTTAGATAAAAGATTGCCACCCAGAATGTACATTCCAGCAACAACAAATGAAGTCACAGCTCCACATATTATAGTATTCTGTTCTGAGCTTTCTGTTCCTGAACCACAGCTATTAGCCTTGATGTTCGCCGTTAAATGGAACAAAAATGACTGACATTTGTGTTTGCATTTCTTCCTTTTTTTAGCATTTATCATGAGGCAACAAGACACATTGATAAATCAGACTATGAACAAATGCTCCCTCAACAACCATCTAGTGCTTAGCCTTATTATTCTGGGCATTTGCTAACTTGAAAATTAAATTGCCATTTGAGATATTCTACAGTCCTTAACATTCATTATCTTTCCTTAATTGTCCCTTCAGTTACAAGGCCGAATTTGACCCTTTGTTTTTCTGCTAGAAACTTCCACAAAATGAAGAGTGCTAGACACCAAGATACTGGCAAAATAGGGCAGAATCTGTCCCCAGTTATACAGTTTCCTCCTGCATCCCCTCACCAGTGACAGCATGAGCACTGACCAGGAACAATGGCCTGAAGTTAAGAAAGAAAACATTTTACAATAAGTGAAATACAGGGAAACAATAGTCTAATCTACCAAATAAGAATAATGAGATACCATCCCTGAAAAGAGTGGAGAGTAATCCAGATAAAAGAAGAGAGAGTGAAGAGATGATCAGGCAGTCGTTCAGGCCTATCTTCTGGTGCTGCCCAAAGATTAAATCTGTCCTATCAAAACAGAGCAAGGGCCTTGGAATAATGTTATCTTTCCTCTCCTCCCTCTTCCCACCCCCTCCCCCTTCCCTGCGCTGGCTGCATTTTTATCAAGCGCTATTACCTTTGGATGCCTGGAAAACAAAAGGAAAGGGTGGGAAGTACAGAAAGTGAGAGGAAGGAACTTTTTTTTTTTTTTAGTTTAAAAAGAGAGGCTCAAACCCATTTATTTATCACATTTTCATCACGGGGCATTTTAATTTAAATTTTGGAATTGAAAGAACATCAGTTCTACTTTGAAAAGGCTAGAATTAAAGGAATATCAAGTTAAGTGTCCACCAAGTATCCATAATGTTTTAAGTAAATTGGGGCACTTTGTCTGCTTTTTGGCTTTTTTTACATCAGAAAAAGTGGTCTGAAACAAGTGAAGCAGAGTTTTAAATCGACTGGCTGAAAGGCTTTCCGTCTCCAAAATCACAGGGAGGAGAGCTGCATAACAGAAAAATATTTTAATGATCAGTAGCAGAATAATCTGAGACTGCGTTTGCGTGTTAAGGTGCACAAGAAAACGTGGGCCACGGTGCTGAGCAGTGAAGGGAAGGATAAGCAACCTCCAAGCTGTCCCTTTATGTATTTTTCACATTATTCTCATTTACCAAAATATGTAAGTGAAAAACGAGAAGGAACAATAAGTTAAAATTTATACCCTGTACATATGTTTGTTTCCAAATGCTTGTGCAAATTGTTTGTGATGTAAGTAGTTCTGGAGTTATTTATGATAATGGTATGCATGAGTCTAAGTGGCATCCTGTTCTGAAGAAAGGAGCTGACAGACAAGTGCTTTGGGGAAGTCTACACCCTTTTTAGTCCTTCGGCCATAAAGACAACAGATATGGACAAAATGTGACAAATGTGGTGCTGCGGGAGATGGGCCGACTGGATTAAATACATTGTGGAAAGGTGGTCTTCCTATGGGGGTTAGAGAAGAACTTTCTACTCCTGAACTAGACAGACTTCCTATAACCTTGGACAGGTCACTGGGCATTCCTTTTTCTGCTTCAGCAATCCCACATGGAAGGTGCTTGATCCGAAGTGGCAAGGAGTCTTTTAAGAAATTCGCCTCCCTTTGTAATTTCGGTTAGCAGAGGTACTGGTATTGAACCTCAGTCTGTACTAAAGGAGAAATTACTATATTGGAGTCCTGGGAACCTCCTGCTTATTTTATTTCTAAGCTTCAAACAGCTTGAATTTACTGAAAGTACTTCCTTTTGGGGTACAACTCCCCTACTCTTTTTCCCTTGCCTAGACTAGAAGGAAAATGAAGAAACAGTAATGTGGGTTTGTAAGAGTAGTTGATGAGTGGCAATTCTTGGCTTTATTTAATTTGAGATTTTTTTGATATAAATTTGTTAAGTCATTGTACTTATCCATGGTATTTAGAACACCGGGTATGCAGGCATTATCTGATAGTCTGCAAGCTGCCCAGATGTGTTAAATTAAAGTTATGCTTATTAAAAGTTAAGGAGCAAAAATAAAAGTGGAACATTTCACTTTGTAGTTCTAAAGAAATTTTACGTTGTGTGCTTGTACTTTTTTCTAGTTCCACTAAAAACAAATCTAAGTCCCAAAATTAGAACACAAATGTCAAGATTTCCTGTAGCAATTACTTGAATTGGAAGGGAAAGTCAAACTGACTCTGCCACATGTGAAGAGCCAGACGATTGGTCAGGATTCTTACACTAAATAGGTTTAAGAGGAAACATTTTATACATTACACAGTGTTATTTAGGCAGTCGGTAGTGTTTTCAAAAGCTCTCAAGTCCCATCTTCAAAAATTTGGACGCAATATTTTTCTGACAGGCAATGAGACACACTAATTCACATAGGTACTGTAATAGCACCGAGAAAAGCATAGAGCTTTATTTAATGTGTTCTACTTAATATTTTAGTGTCATATTTGGTACTTCTATTCTGTCAATTCAGTTCCAGGCTTCGTGCTAGCAAACATAGCTAAAATCTGTCCAGGAAAGAACGCTGCTCCAGAATAGATGTAAAAACATGTCAATGGTCATACTGCCTCAGTCTAAGTTGTATCCAGTATTCAATCTCAAATTATGGCTGCTAGTGGCTACTTCAGAGGAAGCTGCAAGAACCCCAACAAAATGCATTTATAGATTAATCATGCTTTTTTCCTATGTCCTTTTACTCAGAGGGGAAGATCTGCATTGCTTCTAAACATAATACAAACCTATTATCTTCATTAAGAATATAGCTCACATTATCCATATATATTTTTGCCTTGAATTCCTTAAAGACCTTGCTTTTCACCAATGACAGTGCATTCCAGAAGTTAACTATGCCTTGCAGAGAAAATTCCTAAGATCTCTTTTCCATTTCCTCTTGTCTTGTTTATGTATTACTCATACAAGTCATGAGGGTGGCCAAGAAGTTCCTAATCTACCTTATATAACACCCATTGTATTTTACACATCTGTGTTATTCATTTTTCCCTCTACTTGTCCCATACCCCCCTAAGCAGCCACGGTCTTTGCAAATATCAGTGTTGTCTATATCACTGACGATTTGCAGTGTTCTACCCTGGGCCATTTTATTTCTGCTCTTTTCATGATCCTGTTGCTGGCAGGGGCTTCCCGCTGATCTACACGATGACAAAGCTTATGTAAATCTTTCTCCCACGCTTGCCTCCCCTTTCCTTTGCTAACCAATATTTAATTAGTTTCCTTTGCTGTTGCTGCCCTTTGACCAGCGGTTTTCACTGTTATCCACAGTGATGTCCAGATTTCCATCCTGAGTCACTACAGCAAACTGAGGCACAAATCAGTGAATGCTTTTCAAATCCTCTGTCTGCTGTTTAACATTTACCAAGCTGTTACCGGTTCTTGTGGCTGCCTTGAGCCTTTCTCAAATGCCTCTCAGTCTGTCAAGTATTTGGCTGAAGTAACCACTTGCACCATTTAAGATGGATACCACTTAGCTGCACTTATCCTTCTTTCATCTGCCAGACTATGGGAAGGCTGGAGTTACTCGACTGAGTTTAGGAAAGAAAGTGAAGGAGACCTGCAAACCTTGAGCCATTTTGTGTCAAAGGGCCAAACTTTCATCTCCTTATTATGTTCTTCCTCGTTAAATGGAGATCCTTTGGGAAACAGTGTCTCCTCTCTGGAATAAGATTCTAGGAGCAGTTGCATTTGCAGCCTTTTGTGCTCTTTGTTTGAATTTCGCTTATTAGGGGTAAACCATGAAATTTGGAAGCAATATTTCTTTTAGCAGAGGGCACACTGAAGTGAGGTCTTTTACTTGTTCCAAAATGGCCTGAAATATCAGAAATACTGGAAACAATTAAACAACTCTTTTTTTCCCCTTTCTCTGTTTGGATGTATCTGCTCTAGGAACAGGAGAGAGCCACTTCCCTCTGGATTAGTGTTAAAGTGAGAGACATTGTTAAAAGGCTAATAAAAAATCAAAGAGCCATAAATACTAAGTGATTTCTAAGTAAATATGTTGGGTTTTTTTTCCCAAGGAATGCTCAGCTGTTACGTTTGACAGCTTGTAAAAAGGTGAGTTTTCACTAAAGAGCAAGAACAGGTCGAAGAGAAACAAAAGCATGTTCTGAGATAAAGAAATCAAGAGGTATCTGCTCCACAGATTGAAGGTGTTGCATTACTCTGTGCAATGTCCAGAGAGGGAGAAGTCTGCACAGTAAAATGGTCATAAAATACATTTTTTGCAAAGAAGACAGGAAATGTTTCTGTTAAAAAAAAAAAAAAAGGCAAGCAGTCCCTCTGGTGCAGTTTTCCCATCTGGTGAAACAAAGTGAGACAGATATCTCCCCCATTCCCAAATTACATATCTCAAAGCAGCCCTACCCTTCATAGCAGCAGTTTCAGACCCAGAGCAAGGCATTAGGTGTGGGAAGGGCTGCCAGCTGTGCATGTACTGGGACAGCTGTGGCACCTTCCTGGGCAGCTAAATCAAGACAAGGCGATCAAATAGTCCAGCTATAACATTACGGCTCGTTTACGTATGTAACTTGAAGGTCACTGTGTTAGCTCTGAGAAAAAACACTTGCTTTCTCATTCTTCCCTCAGGGTTTATTGCTAGCTTGATTATATTTTCAGGACTGACAGGGAGGCCCTGATCTATAAATCTAAGGGAGACAGAGAGTGAGCTCATTATCAGACACCTCCTTCCCGACTCCAGAGTCAATAACCTCAGCATCTTGCAAGGTTGTTTTCTGGAAGAAAACAGTCTCTCAGCCAGGCTCTGCCTCTTTGCATCTACTAAATTGCCTTCAGTCTGTCTTCCTGATAGCTGGGTAATCAATAGCTTGGCAACCATTCCAGAGCCCCAACAAACAAGCCAATCTTTTTTAAACTGGTGAGAAACAGGCTCAGGTCCTCAATGGAGTAGGTGCATTGGGTTTGAAAGTGTTGGTTTAGGAGGAAAGTGCTTGATCACTAGTCCCCACTCCCAAAATCCAGCATGTGTATCATTCCTGCTGCCAGCACAGGGGCCTCCTGTCTTTGACACCTCCCGGTAATTCCGTGGGGTTTTAATAACCAGGAAGCCACTAGAGACTATGCAAACTGTTAAATTTAAGACAATCCAAGGAAGACATCAGCATCCTCCTGGAATCTCATTTCCACCCCCAGGGTAAGTGCCTTGTCAGGTTACCGTTGCTTTACCCCAAAGGCAAGCGGTAAACTCAGAGAACCGATAATATCGGGTCATTTAGCTTCTGAGGAACTGCTCGCGGATGGGAATCGGTTTTTATGAACCCTGTATGAAGGTAGCCTCCCTCGGCGAGTGGCTTCGAGGGCAGCGGAGCCGGCGAGGAGCGGTTCGGGCAGCTCCTCTCATCCCGCATCGCAGCTCGGAGGAACGAGTTAACTCCTCGGACTCAACCTAAACCTTCTGCCAGGGGACTTCACGTCTCGTCATGAATTCGTGCATTTTAAAACGCACTTTAAAGGGATTTTTTTTTTCTTCTTTCACATAAATCCCCGGGAAGAACAAGAAAAAAATAAAGATGCTTGTCGATATCAGTCCGGGTGCGTTCCCTGAGCTTGTGCTTCCAGGGGCTGATTCACCTTTCAGCACGGGAATTACCGAGAAGTTGCGCGCTTGAGAGCAATGAAAGCATCTCACGGTTATCCTACCAGCGATCGGCAAGAGGGAAAAGGAAAAAAAAAAACCAACCGTGTCGGGCTGGCTCCCAGCGCGGGTCGCGGGGTACGCGGGGAGGCTCCCCGGGCACCCCAGCCGCGAGATGAGCCCCGATGCTGCCGAGGGGATCACTTAGCGCCGCGTTAATTACCCCTCTGCCTCTGCCCCGCTCTCCTTTAAGGAGGGAGCGGCTCTGCCCCGTCCCACCTGCCGCGGCCACCTCGGCAGCACCGAGAAAAGGACTTTACTCCCAGAAAGTTGTTTGGGTTTTTTTTTTCCCCGCTAGTCCTTTCATTTATTTCTTTCTTTTACGCGCAACCGAAGCGCTAGGGACGAGGAGCGCGATTTGAATGCGGACTCCGCGGTCGGTCCCGGCGCTATCAAACCGCGCTCATTTTCACATCCTTCCCAAAAATCTTCTCTTGCGTCGGTTCCCTTGGTGCAGTTGGCGTAAGCAGCTTTGCTGTGCGGCTGTCGGGAAACACAAACACACGCAAACCAACGACACGCGCGGTGACGGGCAACCGTGGGCAGAGGAGAGCAGAAGCTAAAGGGATGCGCTCCCACAACGTCCTTCGGTTTATTTGTGTTTCCTCGCGAGCAGGCGAGGCAATTTAATTAAAATATAGGTGGCTTTTTTTTTCCTTCTCTACTTGTTTGATGTGCACTCGCGTAGCGGCAGCGTCTCGAAGAGCGAGACAAAGCAGACGGATTCAGGCGCCGCTAATTAGAAAGCAACGAATGCCGGCATTTCATAAAGATTTGGGTGGCCGGTGGCGCAGAAGGAGCCCCCCGAGGGGCAGCAGCTTCCGAGAGCCGCGGAGCCAGCGCCGAGACGGCTCCGCGCTGCGGGAACCAGCGCGGTTCTGCCCGCGGGGCTGCGGAGCCCGCGCCCAACGCTGCCTGCGCGCAGCCCCCGCGGGGCCGAGCGGGTTCATCCGCGGGGGATACACCTCCCCTCCCCCGGGATTTGCGCGTATCTGCGGCGCTGCCCGCGCGCCCGAGGCTCCCCGTCCCCGCGGCAGATCCGCGCNCGATCCGTCTGCGGGGGGTGGCAGCCGCAGCCCGAACGGGTTAGAGGAAAAGGCTTTGTCGCTGCTAAAAAGAGGGAGAAGTTAGGAAGAGGAGCGAGGGGGAGGCGGGAGAGGTCTGATGCTGAGGAATATTGGTAGAGCGGGAGGGGAACCACCTAGAGATCGAGCTGCAAGGGGAATTAAACATGCAGGCGTCCCTCCCCCCCTTCCTCCCTCCATCCATCCACCCATCCCGCTGCCATCTCCCCAGTAGTGCTGCGAGGCTGAGACCCACCTGGGGAAGGTGCAGCAAGGCCACAGGTGTGCGGTGCCGTGCGTGGTGCGGAGCAGAGCTACGGGCAGCTGGAGTGAGGGTCAGGGGCTGGACCTGCCTGTTCACCCCCAGCACCAGTGGCCTCCATGAAAGAAGCATCGGGGGTTCAGCTNGCGCGTATCTGCGGCGCTGCCCGCGCGCCCGAGGCTCCCCGTCCCCGCGGCAGATCCGCGCGTCCCCGCGGCAGCTCCGCGCGTCCCCGCAGCTCCCCGGCTCCGGGCGTGGGGAGGGGGTCGCGTAGCCGGTGACAGGCAGAACCCNCGCTGCCATCTCCCCAGTAGTGCTGCGAGGCTGAGACCCACCTGGGGAAGGTGCAGCAAGGCCACAGGTGTGCGGTGCCGTGCGTGGTGCGGAGCAGAGCTACGGGCAGCCGGAGTGAGGGTCAGGGGCTGGACCTGCCTGTTCACCCCCAGCACCAGTGGCCTCCATGAAAGAAGCATCGGGGGTTCAGCTCCTTGGGCTGGGACCAGGGCGGGTGAACTTTTGAACATTAGCAGAACCAGGGTGGTGTGAGGGGCTGGTGAAGGAAAGGTTCCCCCGGCTTGAATTACACTGGTTGTGCTTGTCCGACACAAGGGACGGCAGCAAGTGGGGAAACAAGAGCCAGCTGAGCCTTGCTGGGACTGAACTTGAGGTCAGCGGAGTGCAAAACTCCTCCAGGGAAGGAGGAAACAAATGTTCGTGGATCAGATACCAACAAACTCGAACAAGTGGGAGGGAGGGAAGGAGAAGGGGCAGTCAGAACTACTTTCATAAAACTGTAAGCAGCGATGCTGGAATCGAGTTGAAAGAAAATTGCCCGGCAGCTGCTTGGAGTTTCCCTGTGAAGTGCTTGCCCTTGTGAGAGAGGAGGATGCCCTTTACAGAAATGTGAAGTCTCCCGACCTCCGGTAACTGTAACCTGCAGCAGAACTTGGCCATCCCCTCGCAGGTTCCCCTCTGCGTTACTGTCAGGCTGGTGGGGGGAAGCTGCACTTGGAGAAGAAATCTCGTCACTGCTGATTAAGGTCTTTGCACAGGGACACAATGTGCTCCAGTGTCCTGGCCCTCGCATCTCCTCCTGCCAGGCAGAAGGTGACTACCCCTTTGACAGGCCGCCTCTCTGTTCAGGTACTTATTAAATTGGCCTGGGCTGCTGGCAAGGGCAAAACTCCCCACTGATTTTTACAAACTGTGAAACCTTAAGCCTGTATCAGGTGATGAGAGAGCGGGGGAGATCAGGGGATTTCAGCACTTGCAAATCTCTTCATTTCATCACTTTAAAAAGGAATTTTTATCTCCAACCATATTGAAGGTAAATGGTCTATTAATAACAATAGAAGAGAGTTCCAAGAAGAGGTTCAGGTATTCAGGGTTTTCAAAATGAACTTCTGGTTTAGAATTTATTTTCTTAACAGTGCTTCAGTGATGTTTTTTCATAAGATACAATATATGATTTTTCCATGAATTATCAAGAACAGATGCATCTAAGTAAACAGATATATGTAAGTACAGACACTCACAGAAGGCAGTGCTTATTTTGTCCATGTGAGCTTGGAGAATGATTTATTTTTCTAGCCCTTAAAGCATAATAATAATAATAATAGAACATATGTGTCCATTTTATTACCATATTTCCAAAGTTCATATAACTCAGCAAGCAATGAGGTTTTGTTTCAAGCTGGGCTTTAGACCATATACTTCATTAAAAAAAGAATTCCACAAACCCCAGAACTGGTAAAACTGTGTGTGAAGAGCCAAGGAGCTGCTTAACTGCAACAGTTGTGCCTAAAATTTGCACGAAGGATCAGCACAGTCTCCTTTCTTCCTTACTCACCTTACCAGAAAGCCTATGACATCCCAAGCTAAAGCTGTATAATCATTCCATTATAAACCACACATTTCCAATTTGTAAAGGGTCATGGTAAAAACATACTTGTGGCTTAAGTTTGGTGTGAGGAGTCTTAGACAGGACATTTTTTTCCACTCTGAGACATTTTTATATTAAGAAATTGGGCCAGTTTTTTGGGTTTGGAAACAGCAGAAGAAGGTCTTTTAAACTTATTTTCCGAGTTTTAATACTTAGAAGTAGTCTGTTTTTAAAAGTGATCTTCAGTCATTAAGAAAGAACTTGAATTGATTCATTAAAGACTAAGGGGAATATGGGGTGAAGTTCAGCAGGAATGGGGGAGAACTCAAAGCTTTTCCTGACAGTTTTATATGACACGTAAACCATGTACTGGAGGTAAACTGTAGCTGAAGTTCCAGAAGTGAGTTTGAGCACGTAAAGGCAGTGAGAGTGAAAAGTTACCATAACTCATTTACTTCACTGCAATACATTTATACTTTGTATGATGCCTCTCAGAATGGGATCAGCTGGACGTTGTGATCCTGGAAGTGTTTCTGAGTGTGACTGTTTTCCCCTTCTTTGATTTTATGTGTGTCATACAGACATTGGTGTTAGATACATTATGTGGTAGGGAACAGAGAAATCCTAGCTAAAAGAACAGAAAATACAGGTGTGGAAGGAAGGGATGAAGGAAAGGGCAGGGAGGAGAAAATTTGCCAGGACTCTACACAATATTGATTGCCTGAATTAAGGATGCAACTAGTGAAACTTTAGGAAAGGTCTGGTGCCAAAAGTCAGTCAACAAAATGAAAAGAAAGTCCTAAGACTCATGATGTGTCTCTGTCTCTATCTGCATCTATCTACCTATCTGTGTGACACTGCATCTAACACCTTAAGGTTCTGAGCCCTAAGCTGGCAGCAGGCTTGAATTTCTCCCTTCCCCATGTGCTAAGAAGACCAACTACTCCCTTACACAACTGGGGTGAAAATTGGAGGGGGACACTGAGAAGGAAGAAGTAGCAATCCTGCTGCAACTTCAGGCACACTCAACCCACACAAGGCCCTGCAGTGTTGGAGATTGCTGAACTTGTGCTGCATTAGCTGTTATATCTGCTCCTGAAACATGCTGCTGTTTCTCAGGAGAGTGGGTTTCAGCGGTGCTGCACCAACACCTACAGTTGTTGCTGCCACTTAACTGGGCTGCCTTAAGGCCCTGTCGCAGAATGACTGTATATGACATATTCATGGAGACTAGACTTCTTGCACAAGCCATGTGTAATGTGGTTTCACTGTGCGTTACACAGGCATGGTCATGCTGCACATGAGTGTCACTCAACACTGCATGTCATACAACACCCACAGCGCCATACTATGAGGCCTTTCCAGCACATTTGAAGTATCCAGCATAATGCATGTTGAAGACTGCTCTTCAGCTAGGGAGTCTGGCTAGGGCCCAGGGCCAGACTCCTGAGCTCATGCTTGGCATTCACTATCATTCCTTTGCTCAGGAGAAGACCTCCTAGTGGTTACATGTACAGGGTGACTCCTACTTCTGCCACTATGGTGGTACTTAGTACATCTGGTGTTACTGGTGTTCGTGAGGCCTATGTTGAGGTGGATGGATCACAGATTGAGGGAGAAAGGGTGTGTAGACCTGAGAGAACAACACCCAACTCTCCATCAATGCTACGAGACTGAAAAAATAATTAAAGAAAGAACTGTAGATGTGTGAACTAAAAGACTGAAAGGAGTAAAGGAAACTAAGAGTGGGTGTAAAAAGGGAGGCAGCTGCAATTCTTCATTTATTCTTAGGTTGACATTGCCAAGAGCATGGCTGAGGGGCCACAGCTCTGTCAACAGTTGGAGAGATGCCTGGTCGACAGGACAAAGAAAATGTGGCAGGTCCTCTATGCAATTTCTGTAAACGCTTTTGGTTAAACTAGTTGCTGTATTTCTGCTTTGATGGTTGGCCTGACATATGTTTGGTCCACTCAGACCACTCAGATTTTGTGGTCTAGGGATGTCAGAACAAGTAATTATATGCCAAACCCAGCATGGAGATGCTTGGCCCCACAGCCGTAATCACCTTGAGCAACTGAGACTGCAGCAGGACACATCTTCTGCCTCTGTCACATCTCTTTTTCTCTTTTGCATGCTATTTGTGTCACCTTTGCTAGAAAGAACTCCACAATGCTACCTCTTAGCAGTAGTAGCACTGCTACTTCTGCTCCCCTCCCAGTGTCACGCTTACTCCTACTGAAACAACAGCAAAATCAGTGACTGTTTCAGTGCTGTGTGAAGTTCCATATTGTGAGATCCTGTGGAATTTAAAGTGCTGGAAGAGAAAAAAACCCCACACTGTTTTTCCCTGTACTCCAGTACTACTCAACATCTGCTAGCGATATTTAATCTAACTTCTGAAAGTGTGAGTTTAGGTACTATGAAATGGATGGTTCTGATCCTGGAAACCTCTTAAATGCATAGCACTGACATACATTAATTGCTTTCATTTAAGTAAGAAGATTATTCCTTTATCATCAGGTAATTGATTTAAAAGTGTTTCACCGTATGTTTACGCTTGACATGTATTGGTGTGCCCAAGGATTTAATAATTTAATAGATTTAGTCATTTAATGAAACCTGATGGTCATTGCATTACCCTAACACCTGATAGTATTTATACAGCTCTTTCTGAGAAGGAGCTGCACATCTCAGTTATGTACAGGAAGAACATTTCAGGGATTTTAGCCTGTGTTTTTTTGTTAAAGAGTATAAAGGGGATTACCATGTGTGAGAGGTAGGCCACTGGCCTGCATTTGCACATGCAGGAGCACATGTTCACAATGCGCACTTTTTAACTGAATGCATAGTGATATACTTGTGTCTTTGTGGCATTTTCCATATACTGGTTTGCTGCGTTTCATGGATTTTTTTGTTCATAATCAATCTGCCTGGTGGGTTTTGTCATTATTGCCTACCCAGCGGGTGCTGGTAGATTGTCTCAGAGAAAATAATCAACTCACACTTATGCTTTTAGACTGGTTATGGAGGTGAGAGGTTGCAAAGTGCCCAAAGCTCCTTCTGAAAACCTTTCGCTAAAAAAACTTTTTGCATTTTCATCTTACTGAAGGGACCAGCAGGGTAATACAATGAAGGATACTGAATTTAGCCTTGTTCTTATAAAACAACTCCTACTGATATGCAAGAATGTTTGAGAAGTCTTTCATTTGGCTTTGTATGTCCCTTGGAGTAATTTGCAGGCCAGCAATAGGCAATCTTAGAGGTAGTCTTTGGCAATAGATTTTAAAAGTGATGATGTAAAACCACTTTGTAAATATAATATTTACTGGAAACTGCCTTTCTGACTGTTTATTGTTCTTTTTACTTTGAATTCTGTTTTAATTTGTTGTCGATGACGTTCATACCTTTAAAATCAGTTATGTCAAATTTCCACTCTCAGATGATAAAATGATTATTAAAACTGCTTGTGCCTGAAATGCCATCGACCTACATGCAGTTTGGAAGTAACTCCAATGGCTTCAGAGGAGTGTTGTGATTGCTCATGAGTATACACAAGCATAGGTTTCAGTTCTTTACATGCTTGCTTAATACAGTGTTGTTTCTTCTCTTAGTATGCAAGCTTTTAGCAGATTTGTTTATGACAATTGATTTTTCTCTATATGTGCTACATTTTTTTCCCAGTGATACTTCCTCTGTTAATATATTCTATGAACTCTTCATTACACTGCAAAGCAGCATGTTTTGTACTTCTTGCCGTGGAGTTACCTAGTTCTTCAGTGCCTCATAGCAGCTGATAGACTGTTAACATTGAGGAAAGCTGTAGAAAGACAGCTTCAGTTCAGCAAACTGTAAGCTCTCTCCTAGCTGAGTATAAAGGTGCACACCCCTCTCCCAATCATTGCCATCCTTCATTAAAAAATATTATAAACAACTCTTAGTACTTTGTATAATCTGTTTAAAAATCAGCAATCTTCTGCCCCAACCTCCCATCCCACAAATGTTACTCAGCCTTTGAGACAATAGTTGTAATTTAGCTATTATTAGAATCTGATCAGAGCAGGGAGAATGGATGAACACAAAAGGAATCATCAGATTCCAGAAATGTGATACCATAGGCCAAATCCTGCTTGCTTAGCTAATGAAAGCTGACTTGCACGTGTTGAATGGACATAATTTTAATCATAACAAAAAAAATCTAATAATATCAGCTGTTGCAGAGCCTAAAGAAAAAAAAGAGCTGAGACTTCTGAGTAAAAAAAAAAATCTTCAAAGGCGTATAAAATATTTTGACTTAATCCTGCTGACATCTGCCTGTTTTGAACACAAAACCAGCCTAATGTTTATCTAATAGTCTTAGTACATTCTGTAATTAAACTAATTAAGGAAAACATCTTACAGCTTTTCCCTGGAAAGACACCCCCCCCCCCAACAGAAACTGAGAATAATCTCTTTTGTTTGCAAGACAGATAAAATGAATTGCCTCTTTATGTGCATTTTTTCAGCAAAAGTCTTTCAATATTGGAGACTCAAGAAGCAATTGGGTCCTATCAAGAGAAGACAGACACCACCTCTCCTTCCCCTCCCCCATGAAACCTTTTTCTACAGAAAGTTTTTGATCTTAGGAGCTCTGCTTCCCCCAACTCTCAGCTTCCAACGTCCATAAAAATGCTTCTAAGCAAAATTAGCTTCCAAGCCAATAAAATTGCAATATATCATTTAAATAATGACTTTTATAGCATCCTTTTTTAGTATTGGAAAGGGGAAACCCATGAAATGGTGTGAAGACATTCTAGGCTTTGAAGATGGTTAGAGATATGATGGCATTTTCAGCACACCTTCTTATTGCCATGAAATGAAAAGTGCTTAGTTGATTAGCAGGCTGATCCATCCAAGTGAACTGCAATTAAAGTCAGTGGCAGTTTTGCCAGAGTAAGAACTGCATGAACCGCCATCCAGGGACTTATTAATCACTTCTTCAGAACTGGAGCAAAATCTGGGTTGGTTTTTTTTCTAGTGTTCCATCTACTTTTTCTTCCTCTTTACAGCTACTTCTGCTTAGACTCCATGAGTTCTGGTATTAAATAATTTTAATCACTCTTAATTTAGATAAAAGCCGAATTTGCAAAGTGCACAGGCCTAGAAGTTGTCTTTATTTTCAGCTTTTGAAGAGTGCTAACCACTGTACATTCTAACTGCTTCATGGAAGTCCAGAATTACTGTTTATTTGAGGATTATGATATGCTGAAAATAGCACATTTTGTATAAATGTATAGGTAATATTAAAACTGAATGTTACTGATATGAATAGTGTAACTAGTTCCCACTCACATATGTCTCTGAACAACCAGGACAGCGTGAACTATAAAAACACTAATTTTCTGAGATATCTGCAGATGGTACATTAGATGATAGTAGGAAACTCTGCAAGCCTCTTCCTCTGCTGGACTCAACAACAAAACTTCTGTTGTTTTCATGGGGTAAAACCACATCACTGATGAAGTGTGGGCCGATGCCTGTTTCTGAGAAGCAGGATTCCCTTGCTCCCTAGGGAAGCCCATAGGCTGCAAGTCAGGAATTGTTTCACGCCTTCGCTCTCTGTCAGATCTTCTCCACTGAAGAGACTCCACTGGTGGAGACTTACTTAGTCTTCCTAGTTACTCACCCATCCTGACTTTGAAGGGATCGGGGTAAAACCTACAATGAATTTCACTGTCTGTTCAGTGATTAAATGTTTTCTTTTCCTTGCAGGAAACAAATCAATGTATTATATTAAAGGATGTAGAGTACAGCATTCTTGAAAACAAGAAAAATGTCAGTTACCATTTCCAAGATTTTTTTTCTAGAGTTAAATTCTGTATCCCCACATACAGTCTGTTACCTTCCAAAAGCATATCGTCATGATCATGTGCTCATGATTTCACAGAGTGTTTGACATGCAGTTATTTTGTACATTGTGCAAGTGAATGCAAATGGCATTGTTAATTTCCTTGCACTCTATTATGATTTTGATGACTACCTAAAGTGCAAGCAGTGCTGAGAATTGTTCCTGTAAAGTTCGGCTGATCTCTTCAGTGTCAGGAGAAGTAAATTAGGTCCAAAATGGTTTTGTGTAAGTATAATAGAAACAAACAGACCCACAACCCCCTCTTTCTAGCAACAATTTCACATATTGTTTCAGCCAGAGAGGCCAGCTATGAGGAGGAATTGAATTTCCAGAGGCTGTCAAAAGTCTGCGCTCAGCAGATTCATTTTAATTAGTGAAGAGGATCCTTCTCACTTGGCCAAAGGAAAACAAGTATTCAAACCAACATTAAAATAAAGGTGGGACATTGTATCTATCACTGCTTTGGCAATTAACTGAATTTTGTGCACGCAGTTCTTGTCTTTACTATTAATACTATCCATTGGCAACATCACTGCATTTTAAGTGGACCCTATAAATGGTAAGTATCAGCTAGGCTGGAAACAGTTTGTCGTGGAGGTGTGATTTTACTGATCAAGTTCAATGGATCGTGGCATATAAAAGTCTGGCGTTTCTCTTTGTGTTTTTGGAGTATTTTCTGCCTTCCTGGTTGTTAATTCTATGTCCTGATTTCCATTCTTCTTTTCTCCTCTCCTTATATTTCTAATGTTGTCAAACTGATTAGCAGCTAAATTACATTGCATTCAGGTAACAAGATCTTTGTTATTGATTTGCTCTGAAGGCTTTCTTTGACAGACAGACTGGCAGAATCCTTCATCCAGGTTAGAGAATAATCTATTTGAAGGTTTCTTCCAGATGTCACTACTATAGCAACAGCTTCTATAGTGTTAATGCTGATATTAAATAGGGTTCAGCCCTGCATTACCGTCAAGCCATATGGCCCTGTTTTTTTAAACTTGAAAATGAGTTTGCTGCTTCTCCCATAGTAAGAGCTGCCTGTATCTCCTCTTCATTTCCACTACTGATTTGTTTAGCTCTTCCAAACCCAGATTTTAAATCTCTTGGAAGACCATTATGAATTTACTCAGATTCCTTTTACATCTGTAGGTCTGATTAGTCTTCAGTGATTTATGGAAGTATATGACATTGCATAATTATGTTCCTATTAAACTTAGTATTTTGGATATTTGCTGCTTGCTTTCAATTGATTCCTCCCTAGCTAGGCTCAGTTGTGTCCTCTTCACATCCTCACACGTCTTTTCCATTTCTTATTCTCAGCAGTCCCAGCCCAATCTCCTTTGTCTTCTGATCTTGAGAAACTCCATTAATTTCCAGTAATTTTGATATTCCTGGTCCCATGTCTCCTCCCCCTGCTGGCTGAAATCTTGGTAGGTCTGCCCCTACCCTCACACAGCCATCTTTAGTATTTTTTCCTCATTTTTGTTGAAATATGAGGGGTAAGATTTAGCTGGTCTGAATGCATTTTGACCCCATTTTGTCTGTTTCAAGTAAAATCACTATAAATGCACTGCATGACCAGCCCTAATGATCTCCAGGTCCTCCTCTCTCCAGCCCCACTCACCAGTTCACAACTAACAAAAAGAGGAAACCCCACCAAACCAAAAGGCAGTAGCAGGGTTGGTTTGAACACCAGCATGGATGGCCATGAGAGGAGTTGTGGTGAAAGAGCAGGGTAGGATGACATGAGGGAATAGGGCCAGGTTGGGCATCAGGCTGCAAACTCCGCATGAGTGTAGGCAGCAGCTTGGTGGGGGCAAGGAAGTGCAAATTGTCAGCTGTGCTCTAGGGCCACAGGTACAAACGCAATGATGGAAATCACCTGAGATCATGCTACAAGATACATGGAAGGCTTTTTCTTCCCTTAAAGCATTGCCCAACTGTTGAGGTACTTTATGGATAGAGTTGGATGGGGCAGGAAGGATGGTCTTATAATTATGGGATTCAGCAGCAAATCAGGAAATCTGGGTTTAATAATAAACCGTGACACAGATTTCCTGTGTGACCTTCTCTAGATCACTTACTCACCACATGACACAAGTCCCAGTTTGTAACATGGGGCAACAACATTTCTTTTCTCACACCTTTTGTCTATCTTGTCTGTTTAGGCAGCTCTTCTGTAGGGCAGGTGTTTCTACCAGCTACATGTAGCACCTTGGCCCAAGGAGATAAATTTTAGTTTGATTTCCTTCTTATAACTGATATTACTTTGATATTACTTCGTATAAATTGTCATGGGTCCAGCAAGAATAATCTGAGTAGCTGTTCTGACAATATGTTTCATGACCATTTAGCTTGGAGGAGCCCTCTTTTCATCTGAAGTAACTATATTTCTCTCAAAAGAGGAATTCAAGTGCAGTAATAAGAGAGGTGATCCCCCTGATACATCACTGAGTAAAATCTGATCTGCAGATATAATGAAAACATGAAGCAATTTAATAATGAAAAATGTATAGGCCTGAGCTAATGGCTGAAAAATGTTTAGTGAAGGATTACACTGAAGTAAAAAACCACAACAAAGACATTCAGATAGATTAAACATTGGGAATTCATTTCTATGTCCAGACAATCTATGGTCTGTAATGTACTTTTATGGTACAACAGGATGCAAAGAAATAGTTTTTCAAAAGACTTTTTCTTTCTGGTAAGACTTATGTAGTCTTTGTCAAGCACTATGAATCTGCCTTTGAAACTCCTGTCTATCCTCAGGGTCCTTTGGTACCCTATCCACCAATAGATGGGCAACAGACCAAGAGTCCAAGGCTGTGTAATGCAGAATAGAAGTGCTGGCAATAGCCAGGGTAAGGACCGAATATTAGTGAAACAGACTTTGTGAGACCAGACTGAATTGACTCACAGGTGAATCACAGCACAAAGTAGCACAGTAGGACTTGCTGAGAAGGGCCTGGGCTTGAGTGCAGAAAATGCATTGAATAGATGCCTTGTGTGGACTATAAAGAGTGCCTGCACATCCAGAAAACAGGAGGTTGCATGTAGGAAGGCATCTCAGATCTGCACTGGTAGCTGAGAAACAGGACTTCTTGGGTACGAAATATTGCAGGTGATCAGAACTATCCTAAATATTCAGAGAAGTGTATTAAATAACAAATGCAGATACTCATAGCAGAGCCAGAATCTTGTGGATTATGACTATCCTCCCAGGTTTAAATAGACATTGTAATTAACTAAGGTATTGAGGTGATAATTTATTGCCCAGTACCCTATTAGAAAAAAAAAAATCTATAAGTTTATTGTGAAATATTGGATGTTACAAAGTCCCAAGGTGAAGAAGGTCTCCAGAAATATCTCTCCCAAATTTTAGATCTTCCAGTATCAAGACATCTTTGAAATATTATTATTTCTTTTTTTCACCCATCAGAATTCTGTTTAATTTTCATTTGAGAGAATACTCCTGGAGTGTACATACCAGTGGAAGAAAACCAAACCAGATAATGGTTCTTTTATTAAAATGCCCTGTCACAGGCCAGGCAGCATTGGGTGATGCTGTGGTGCCTCGGCTGTTCTTCCTAGGTACCCAGTTGTGCTTACCTGGGAAGTCACCTACATAATCTCTTATAGCAACGTGTCTGCACTAAACATTCCCAGTACTGTGTTAGGCAGTTTTTTCAGTTTTTCTTATGTATGAAGATCTGCATATGACCAGCCTTTTCTCTGTTGGCATGAAAGCAATCTGTCTGTGTCCTGTTTCCAAAAAAACATGCTTTCCCTTTTCCAGCAACTCATCAACATGCAAGGGGAGATTTACTTCTACTTGTGGCTCAACAGTGGTTCAAGTACATTATTTTTTTCACTACCATCCAGTTGAAATTGGTGTCAGCACTTTGCATTAAAGGACTTTTAGAGGGGTACTGCTACTTCTTATCGCCTGTCTGTGAAAGGTACCTTTTTTGTTTACTGAAAATGTTGATTCATCCTCTTTTTCCTGTCTACAAGCATTTCCATTTAATTTATTGTACCTTTGGAAATTGTAAAGACACTCTAGAGAGAGAGTCTTTCTTTATCTCAGCCCTCTTTATCCTCAGGAAACAAACTCTCAACTCATCTCACGTAGGGAAGGGGAACTCCCAGCCCTCCCTTTGGCTTGTCCAGGGTCCCATATGTCCTGGCTGGGCACTGGCAGTTAGGTTAACTCTGAGGATGCCTTCATCAAGTAGGCAGTGGTCCCAGCTGGTCTCATGGCTCTGAAAATTCTGAGCATTATTCTTCACTTGTAGGGTTTCGTAAAATCCTTTTGTTAGGATGGTTTGCTTCCTTTTCCTGTTGTATCTCACTGTCTGACTATGCTCCTGACCTGCCTCATTTTGCCACCTGTCCACAGTGCAGGGATGTATAAACTATTGTCTCATGTGAAGTGTAGATTATCTGCTCAGTGCCATCCATGAGCACTGCTGTCCTGCTGTCCTGCAGTCCTTGTGCTCTTTAATCTTGCTAATTCTCTTTTGTCTTTGGTTGTATCCTTGAGGGTTTTTCACATTTCCCATCACCAATGATTCATTTTTTTAAAAAAAGTTTGCCTGGCAGTACGTAGTACTGAGAGGGTTATGAGGAGAGAGGTGCTTTCAGAATTTTGGGCAGTGTCTAGTGAAGGGTAAGGGCCAATGGAACCAGCTCTGGAGATGTATGCTCAGCTTTTATGGGGAAGAGAAAAGACCTGAGATACAGTGTCTGTCAACAAACCCCTGTTTTTTGGTCTGAGATGGGATGTGTTAGATCCCAGGACAGACATGGCTCCAGATCTCCTGAGACCAGTCTGGGAGTAGTCTGATGTTCCCCATTTGCTGACTGTGGTTTAGAGCCATTTCCTGCCCTCTTCCAAAGGCTTCTTTGCATGTTAGCATTATGATATACTTCACTCGTAAAATTACCTCAAACAAAGTTGCTGCCCCTACTTAGACACATCTGGTGCATCTCAGCCCACCTGAGTGTCCCAGTCAAAGCCTTTCTATGGAGAAAGGCTGGGATCAGCTCAGTCATGCTTTTGTTTTCCAGCTTTGTGGCTTGGGATTAACCCTTCTCATGCCTTCACATTTTATAAAACAAATGTTTTTGCAGGAGCCATGATATCTAATGTTTTAAGAACGTGCTCATAAATGTCTAGATGTTTGAGGAGCGCAACACACAGGGAAGACACTTCACATTACCAAATTATTGGGAGCTTTGTAAATAACTTTCTGTTCGGTTTTCTGTTGCACTTTCCCGGTGTCTTTTTGTGCCTTTGCTTTTTTTTTATATTTATAGGGTTTATTTTAAGTAAACAACTCCCAGAGCATAAAATTCAATATAAAATCTTTTAAGAGCTAGTTTACATTGACCAGCTGTCACAGAAACAGAGAGAAATGTGTGAGATAGTGGTGGACAATATGTGTACAGAGGAAGGTAGGCATTTTAGAGTTGTTAAATCCTATTGCTAAGCCCAGGGCTTAACAGGCTTCACATTTTTTGCTCCAGGGTATCACGGTACAGTGAAAGCAAGCTGATGGGCTCCATTAGCATGAATGATAGCTTCCTTCTACACACAAGTCAATTTGCAGGTAAAGTTTTTTTCACACTGTCAAGAGATAAAGAAAGTCTTTCTGAAAATGGCCCCGAGCTGATCTTAGGGCAAGGGAGGGTCTCAGTTCAGTCAAAGCAAATGTTTGCTGACATTGTTCAGCTATTTTGGAAACTGTTAACTGTTGTTTTCAGCCTCATGAAATTAATAAGTGGATTCCCTGAAACTGAACATTAATCTCTGTCATCACCAGCTTCAGTTCTTTAAACTTTAGAAGTGTTTTTGTTAAATTCTTACTAGAATTTAAATAATAAAGAGAGCCTTTCACAAAACTCTATTCACACAATAATTGCTGTGTGCATTTTTAGAAACTAGTTTTTTTAAAAAAGATTAGACTGGTTTTATAAGTTCTCTTTGCAGGCTTCCTCTTGCTTCCTTGGCCATTTTGTTCCATCAGGTCTTTTGCCAATAAATGAAGTGGTAGAGGTGGGAGGACTTTTTAAAAAAATAAACGGTGAAAATAAAGCAGTCCATGTGTTGGGCTATAGGAATCTAAAGACAACATTAATAGGGCCAGGTGCAGAATACTTGAAGGATCAGATCCCAAAAGAGCATGAGTATTATGTGAAGCATGTTCTAGCTATTAGGCAATACTTGATGTCACTGTTTGTACTTTTAAAGAGAAATTTCACCTGCATGCTCTAATGCATCAGAAGAGTTAAAACACCCATAAATTACTGCTTTAAAAGGCCACATGTGAAAATTCTTAAATGGCAACGTTGCTGTAAATATTTATGGTGGAGTTAGGCACCTACATATAGCATGGCCACAATTCTTTAACAAGCTGTGATTAGAGTAGATATTATGGAAATAGTAAAAAAATGTAAATAAGATTAATCACCATATGACTGATCCAGAGAGTGAGAGGAAGAGCAGTGGTGAATTTTCAGCACGTCCTAAGAGAGGAAAAAGCCCCGAAAGTGGTCTGTTCAGAATATTTTGCTTGTGGCTGATCTCTGCTTGTTTCCCCTCAAAAACTTCCAGGGTTCCAGTGGTAGCTTTGTGTTGTTCTTTTCATTGCAGCTCTGCATGGAGCAGTTGAGGGTATTGATTTGAGTTAGGAGAGTTAACAGGGCTCATGATATTATCACTCAGGCTGCCTGCATCCTTCTGTTTCCTGGGGTTTCACCCCCTAAGGCTTAATGTCATTAAAATTGCTGAAAATACTACAAATAACAAGCGTAGCCACACTTTCTGAAGACTGATAAGGTTGCCTGTCGGCCTCTACAGATCAGAGTGAAACTCTGGCCCCATGAAACCAGTGTTAACATCCTGTTAACTTCAAGAAGGTAAGAAGTTTACTCTTCATTTTTATCTCTCTGTTAGAGCTTGCCATTGCTGCCCCTTCATGCTCATTCGTTTTCCATTTCATTGCTTGAAAAGAAACCCAGCCCTGGTTCATAAGGTACCAGGAACTAGAAGCATACAAGGAAATTGGCAGGAACTGACTTTTCATTTATGGGCAGAAGGTCTGCATTTGTAATGAAGCTTGTTACAAGAACCTCCATGGCTTTATAAAAGTTCTGTTCTCTCTCCAAGGACATCACGGGTCTCTCTCATTTACGGGCATGGTGCAGCATGCCTTGTTCACCCAGTAATGTTTGCCATAGCCAGACATAACCTTTAATGTTCATTTATTTGGGGGAGATAATACAATATGTTCTACTGTGCATTACTAAAGAAAGTGAGCTCTGATAAACTATTTCTGAAGAAAGCGTTTGCATACGTCCCTGACCTGCAAGTTGCTGGAGGCTAGGAGAGTGTGATGGTTGGGAAAGCGTACCAGGAAAACGTTGCTGTATTTTGCCTTATTTTGTACTCCTCCAAAGTTATCTGCTTTTGGCCACTGTCCTTCTGTTTTTAATCCCTTTAGGTATGGGAGGCAGCCCATCCCTAACAGAGACTAAAAAATAAAACAAAACAAAACGGAGGGAGGAGAGGTGAAGAGACTGGAAAGGAAAAAACCCTAAGTGATCACAAGCAGCAAATGTGATATCGTGTTGTCTTGTAGAGCTGCATGCAAAGGGGCACCTGGCAGGGCTTGTAAACTTAGTCAAGATAAGACAGGACTGCAGGATTTAAGGGGGTCTTGGAAGACTCTGAGATTTAAGCATGCCCTGCTGCAGATGAGACAGTGACAGAGCAGGAGGAGCATTCTGTGAGCTGAGCAAGCAGCATGGGATCCACCTGGAGTTTCTGATCATGGAGATCTAGTGACATCAAAGGGCACCCAGATTGTGAGGAAATCCTGATAATTTGGAGAGTTATATGATAAGGCATCTCAGGCTGATGGTGAAAAGTTGCTCTCTGTGTTGAAGCCATTGGAGTTATTGAAAGAAGGCACATAGCATCCTGCTCCAAGCTGAACTGCCTGTGTTGTAGATAGCTCACTGGGACCTGAATATGAGATATCACTCTGTCCTGGCCTTTTCTAGATAGATCATGTTTCTCAGCACAGACTCAGATTGCTGCAAGATTGTCTTCATTTGTCATTTGTGCTGGAGAGAAACTCGGGGTGCACGTTTCCCAGGTTTCCTTCTTTGACCACAGGCTGCCATGACCCTCTTGCACAGAAGGGAGCGGACCCTGCTCCCAGAGCACTCACTCCAAATAGTTGTGAGATCTAAGCTACGCCAGTGTGTGGATACTTGGGGATTTTAGGGGCAGTATGGCAGAAGGCCTGTGAGGATCAGCTACAGAGAGAAGGGAGGTGAATGGCTACACAGGGGCAGTGGAGCAGTGAGGGCAGGGCTGGAGGTGGTTCTCTGCCCTTTTCCCTTCCATACCCTCTCTGGGTAGGTGGTGCAGGGGAGAAGAGGAGCAGTGGGTGGGCAAGATCTCCAGATGATTCAAAGACCAGGCAGCACACAAGTGAAGCTCTGATTATGGGGTACAACGCTGGCCAAGTCACACCTTTGCTTTTGCTAGCTGGTGGTGGCAGTTTGGGAGGTGGTAGCAGCTTTTCTGCTTTTTCTTGTCCAGGAAGAGGAAGATGAGGCAGTGAAAGATCTTCAGGGCTTATGAGCTGTTGCAGCCCACATGCCTAGGCCCTTCTTGTCCTATTTGTCATTGGGAGAGACAGGACAGTGGAGGCAGCGGACTTTTGAACCCATTTCATTGAACCCTGTGTGTATTAATCTCCTTTAATTTGCTTAGCAATTTGAAACCCTGTTCTGTGAATTGTGAGCTTTCTCACATAGAAATGAAACTGGAAAGGGAAAGGGAAAGAAAAGAATATTAGAGCAATAAAGAATATGTGGGAGGTTCTCTCAGAAGGGATTCTCTGCCATTCTAGGAATTGTGATGGAGTTATGTTGTGTAAAGTAAGCAAATGGTAGACTGGGATGCTTTCTAAGAGCTGAGGCTGCCAGCAGCATAGATCACTCAGGTACAAGACTAATAGCAGTAATTTTCTGCAGCCATATCTTTAAAGTAGTTTTGAATTACTCTGAGGCAGAGATTAGGTATGCATCTATGTTTCTAGTGCTTTTCACAGCATTGCTGCATATCCCAGAAGAGCAGATTAGACCACTCTGTTTCTAAATGTCCAGAATTCTCAGTTTCCAAACTGCAGGTCTAAAGGAAGGGGAAAAAAAAATGGAGCTGATCCAGGGATGCAGTGGCTGCCATGGGTGAAAAATGGGTTGAAAGAGAACTATTCAGGGACTAAAACGATGCTGATGCCAGGTAGTTCCCAGTTTATCCTGATTTCCTAGTTAATGTCCTAGGGGTCTCCTTTGAGACACCTGGAAGTGCTGACTTCTCAAATCATTCATCATAGCTTCCTCTTTCATAAATACAAAATAGTATTTCAAGAGATTTTGCCGGCCTAAGTATGTATTTTTTTTCAGTGTTTAACTGAGACAAATATTTCAGCAAATGGAGCATGGGAAGAGTGAAACCAAGAGAAAATGTAGCAAAACTTTGAGTAGGTTAGACATTAGCTACCATTTATTATCCATAATTTTTGGAGTCTGAGGCACTTACTGTGTCTTATTCAAGAAACTTATTCTTAGCACCAACTTCCTGGAAAAAAAAATAAACACACTCTGCAATAAGAAAGTACATATATCACCTTTAAGTCTGAAAGTTCAAGGTACTTGAAGTATCTTTAATATAATTTTGACTGAGCAATTTGTGAAATTTACTTATAATTTTTGAAAACTAGGTCGTGTACGGAAAGAAATGCTGGTTCAGCGGCACACTTCTGTCTGCCTGCCAAAGTTTAATTATCAGGTTTAGTGAGACCTCTCTAGCCAAGAGTGGGGACAAGGATGTAGGCAACCTTCATTAGATGCAGCTTGCTGCATCTGCTCTGTTTTCTGTCACATCTCCATGTGGTGCGTGTCAGCCCTTACAAATGAGGCAGTAGAAGGTCTGCACTACCAGAAAAGAAAGACTTTAGATGGACAGTTATATATAGGTAGAAGTCTTCTTTTGTGCGTTTTCCTGAAGTTCCTTACAGGTGTCATAGTCTATGACACCTATTGGCAAGCCACTTGCTAGACTGAAGGCTGGGCATGAGCCTCCCTTCTCCACTGCTCCTTCTATCCTCTGCTGTGTCCCCCTCTCCTCTTTCTCAGGCACTGGACACGTGATTCCTTGTAGCAAGATCACAGTTAGATAGGCAGATAAGCAGAGTGATCTCAAAAAATCAACTTGGGTGGAACCAAACCATAGCTCTCATTGAAGGAGATGACATTGCTCTCACCACCCACCACACTGGGCTGACTGAGCAGCCTGACACCCTGCAAGAGGAAAATCCCCACAGCAAGCCATATATAATTTGCTAGCATATCTGTTGCCACTATCTTTTCATGCAGCATTTTCATTACGGAAATGTGACTGAATACCACACAGTCTGTGTTGCAAGTCCCAGGAATTAGCAGATGCACCTATTATGCCTCTTTTGGGTATTCTTCTCTATCTCTTGCACAGGCACATGGAAGCACAGAGGTAGCCAGCTCTCCACCTATTTCTCCCTGTCAAGTTGAGATACCTCAGCGAAGTGCACCATCCATCCCCATGCCTAGCACAGGGATGGTCTGAATTACACAGTATCAATGGTCCTACTTATCCTAACCCTAAATCCAAGGCAAGTCATATTTAGCCTGATGAGCCAATGTGAGATTGCTCACTTGGCTGAGGCTGCTCAGCTGCACCCTGCTCACCTGCACTGAGTGATTCTCAAACTCCTGTTGTTTTTCTCAAATTATTCAAATGAGAAGATTATGGGAGTTTTTCTCTCCCCAACAAATGTTCTAAGCAATTTGAATTTCAGTTGAAAAGGAAGTTATTAAAATGTGAAGATTAGAAGTGACCTTGTTCTTACAGGGAAATTAAACAAAAGTCTGAAACTTTGCCCATTCTGCACAGTTGCGATTTAATAAATAATCAGATGCTTGTGTGACGTGGGGATATATGTGCCCTTGGACTGAGAAACAGAACAGCATTTGAAATTAAATCTGTCAACTTCTGTAAATGTGATTTAAATGATAAAGCTCAGTGTCTTCTCCAAGAAATTTGGAAGAAAATGAGAACATGTAAGATGTTTGTTTAAGACTCCTCAGACTTACCTTACCCTTTTTTCTGCAGTGCTTTCTTCTTTGAAATTTATAAATAAAATGTACATTGTTATTATTAAGGCTGATCTGCATGTACATTGAGTAGAGCTTGTTCTCCAAATAGATTCTTATTAAAAAAACCCACTGCAAGTATTATTTTAAGCTCTCTTCATCTTTCTTCCCCAGCCTCTCAGACAACTTTATGTGAGAAAATACTATTCAGACTGCTCTGCTTTTGCAGAGATCTTTGCTTGGATCTTTGGCTCAAAATCAACAACAAAAGAGAAACAAGCAAACAAATAAGCTCAGTCAGTCTGTCTGATTATCTAGGCACCTATCTGGGTTTTATAATCTTGTTAATATCTGAGTATGCTCTACAGAAAATCTGCAGCAACAGCACAGTCTCTGCTGAATTCTCCTTCTTCAGAGTCAAACTTGAAGTGGTTTCCATTTTCTTATGACTTCACCAGTAATTTTCCCCATTTTTTTCTCTTGTATTTTGGAGAGTGAAGTTAGATTAACAGAATTTGGGAGAGTATCTGTTCCAAGGTAACTTTCTGGTGAGAAGGCTTTGCAAAAAAGAGAGATTTTGCTGTATTTCCTGAAGAGAGGATCTCTGGACTTAGTCAATGTCCTTCAGACACACACTGCACAATGGGATCCTGGGGCCAGGGCTTGCATCACCTCCTCTTCCTGCAGCACTGCTCAGACTCTACCTATCCCCTGGCAACCACAGAGCTCCAGCTGGGGAACATCTCACCACGAGACCCTAATTAGAAAATTAGGTAGTCATCAACTCGTCTCACATGTACTTAAGATATTTCTGAAGTTTTAATGGATGATTTGAAGTAATACAGTATACCTGTAAATTCACTGTTATTCAAATATCTTTCTCCCACTTAAAAACCTTCTGAAATAATTTGGGTTTTAAATTACAAACTTGGACTTTATATTGAGCAGTACATGTTTTGGTCTAAATCAAGCCTCTGGTAATTTTTCAATATACCTGTAATGCAATTCTGAGGTAAACAATCTAAACTGCATAGAACTGACTACATTTTAAAAAATCATTTCTTTGTTCAGGTAAATCAGAATGATTTGTACTCCTTATGAGTAGTTTTGGTATATATTTAAAGTAAATTTCCCATGACACATTCCGAAGTATTTCATAAGGGAACAAGGGAACACTAGGATTCTTTTATTTCTATATGTATTATCTACAGTAAGAGAAACTAGTTCGTGTACAGGAGAGTAGAAGTCTCCTTTTCCTTTAATGAAGCCTGTTGCTATTGTCCCTTTATCTCTGTGACAATAATTTTACCTCAGCTTCTTTAGAATGGAGTTATGTGATTCTTTTGTGGGTCACTTTCGTCACCATCTGGTAATTATTTCAGCTGTACTTAGGCACTGACAGAGGAGGGATATCTACATGGCTTGCATTTCTGCTTTCTGGCACACACTGCTGCGTGAAGCACTAACACATAACTTTCAAGATCTGATCTGACAGGCTCAATCCAATAAAGAGCATGGTTATCTACAGGTTAAATGGCACAACACCTGCTAATGTCTGACTTCCTGGACAGAGGCCTAGCCCCTGGGTGAGGGCTTTGGGATGCTTGTCGAGTCCTTGAGGAATATTGGCATCTCAGAGTAAGTTCAAAAATGTGCAGTGTGGTGTCCCACCTCTTGCCAATACCCTGGGCACGGAAGCCTGGAGTTAGCTAAGGGGACATCTTGTGCATTGTGGTTTCTGGTTCTCCAGTGTCTATCTTGGAGGTGTCTGTCATCCCCTGCTCTGGATCTCTCACTGTGAAGGGTATAAACCATTGTGTGATGGTCCATGCAGCTGACCAAGGATGCCTCTTTTCTTCTGAAACTCTGCAGGAGGGATGACATGCACCACTTCTGTGTTGTGGGTAACTCTAAGGGTCCTTACCCTGCTGTTTTCCTTACATCCTTCTCCACCAGTGACCATGAAGTAGTCCTGACAGCTGGGTAAAGAGCCTGCAGCAATTCCTTCCTCACCCTACTGTTCCCTCCTGCTCAGGAAGCCAACTTGTCTCACTTTGGCTCTGGGATAGGCATGAGGTTGCTCAGCTTTCATTCTCAGGACAATCCTGGCATTGTGCACAGGCCTGGAGATAAACACCTCAGAAGCTTTTGACCAGGAAAGGCTTTCTGGCATTGTGATGTCAGCTGCACAGGGGCTTTCAGGGTGGTGGATGTAGTCTATGCCTACAGGAGGCAACAGGAGCTGACATACCAGTTCAGTGAAGGTTCTGCTGTGATCCTCCCCATGCCCACTGCTCTCTATCCCTAGCTGTATGCTCCTTCTGCCTATTTTGTACCATTTCTCAGAGACTTTGAACCAAGCAGAATAGCCTAGCAGAAATTTTACCTTGCAAATGCAAAAAATAGCTGGATGGGGCAGGAGCAGGCAGACTACCAGAGGACAAAGAAGAGAGAAATTAGAGTGCTGTGAGCATTGGCCCATATGGGGCTGCTGGCTGAGAGCTTAGCTCACAGCTGAGGAAATGGCAGAAATAGTGACTTCAGTCCCACCCCTGTCCCTCCTGCCCATTAAAAGCCTTTTTGAATCTTATTCAAGAATAAAAAAAAAAGCTTGGAAGAGGAGTTGAACACACATAAGATCCAAGACATTTTATCTGGAATCATCTTCTTGTCTAGCCCTTCTGGAGACCAGGGTTTGTGAAGGGCTGTTGGAATCTCCACCAGTGCCTGGGTTTGAGAGTCAGATTCCCGTTTGATAGTGATCGACATTGTTCTGTGTAGTATGATGAACCTCCCCCATCATAAATGGGCCATGATGATCACTGCTAGCTGTGAATCTGCTTTTTATTCTTCTCTCACGTTACATGGAAAAATAAATTGAGCAATAACATCATAGTTCCTAGAATATAAGAGCGCATCCCACAGCTGGTAACCTCTGTTATAGAAAGAAGTGGAGCAGGACAGTGTGCAAGTCAGGGCTGAAGAAACCTGGCAGGGCTGAGGGGAGCTGGAACAACTCACACAGCATCTGCAGGCACACCACATATGTGGACCAGCACTCAGAAAAAAACAAGGTTGTTAATATGCTATACAGAGACATAATTTAAAAGCCTCCCCATAAAGAGAGCAGCATTATCCCCAGAGCAGTAAGAGGTATTACCAGCTCTGCTATTGTCTGTTTGTCCTGCTCAGACCCTGATCCTACAACATCCCTCAAGTTCAAGTGTTGTGGAAGTGATTACACATGTACGTACCATTTTGGTCTGCCCTGATTCAGAACCTCCCCCTCCACTACGTGTGTCTGAAGCCATGATTAGCCACCTACTTATGCAGAGGTTAAAATCTGGCCCTTAACCTCTTTCCTTTTTAGTTAATCTTCCTGTGAAATGGATTTAACAAATATAACTGGCATGTTATTTAGAGTATTACTTTTAATGAGATAACTAGTAAGTGTAAACAGGTAAATTATTAGCATAGGTGTATCTGTTTAACCTATCTTATTTTTACCTAAGGAATTTTTCACTTTGGAGAGTCAACTGTGTTGTCAGGTTGTCAAGACCTTACTATCAAACAAGATTTCCCTGTTAGTAAGAAGCCTAATGCCATAAAGGGACTTGAGCATTTCAGGTCAGTGTGTCAGGACGTGAGAGAATTAATGCTACTACAAGGCTCTTTCAACAAGCTCTTTTAAATGCAAGACTTAATTGCTTAAAGAGTTTGCACTTGAAAACCCAAGTGTAAGTAACAAGAAATTACAGCAAGGATGAACTGTCTCATTTGCCTTTATATTCCTGTATATGTGAGGTTACAGTGATTACAACACTGCTGTATTTTCACTTCCTTCTGTGAGGACTTCTGGCTTCCTGCTTTTCAGCTGTTGGCCCACATACCACTAGAGCTCTTCAGACTTCTTCTCCAGGGGTCCCTGGGAAATATGGACAATAAGTCTGAGACAGGCAGGCTTTAAAATTGCCATGCAGAGGTGCACTCTGCTCCTTCTCCACTCTTGCCTTTCTCAGAAAAAGTTAAGAATATGTGAAAGGGTGAATATCTGTGAATTAGAGGCTGAAAAAAATCAACAGTGGTCATACTCTGAAGGTGAAACAATAAACAAGATACCAGAATACAGACTACTTTTTCTACATTTCTTTCCAAATGAAAGCAGCTTTGTAGTAAGTATGTGACTGCTCTGATGGTTGATTTATAAGAACCACAAGAAGAACAAAGGTTTCATAGCACTTGCAATATTTAAGAATCAGGTTGGCAGAAATGTTTGAAACCCTCTTTCTTCAATGAGTGACTTTGTCCACATCACTGAGTTGAATTATCAGATATTCAGAAAAGAAACATACTCCACAGGAAATTACATTGGAAGTACTCCATGTGAAGCGTTGTTCTTGTCTACCAGGTCTAAAAGCTTTCAGCAAGTGCAGGAGAAGATGCCTACCCAGCTCCGCCTACTCTTTTGGGAAGTTACAGGTGTGTTTTAATGTGACTCAGCTTTGTTGATAGTTACCTGCTCTGTCTCTGGAGCATATAATATTGATACGATGCTCCTACGGATATGATCATCATGGCTTATATTGCCATGATTTAGGGAAGCACGGAAAGGAAAGCCACCTAAAGGTCATCTGGGAAAGAAACAAAAGCTGAGTTCACTTTAGAAAGTCATTAGAAAGCAAATGAGGACACTAAACGGATGCAAGGGTGGGGAAAAAAAGAGAGAAGGATGATCATGAAGAGCAGGCAGTGGAATTAGGACATTCTCCAGATGGACTTTGCAAGGATTAGGCCCTAAGGCCATAGTTAGCTAGACTGGCCTTGGAGGCTAAGCTATCTCAGTAAGCTACTAGTACTTTTCCCTCTTAGGAAAAGCTATTGGTTCTTTTTTTAGGTGACTGGAGTTATTTAAAGTTTCAGTGTTTGTGATAGGTCACGTTTTAAATAACTGATTATTTAAGAATGACCCATGATACAAGGTCAGTTTAAAACCCAACGTCTATAATAGGTCAAACCAACAGGAGAAGAGGAATGTGTTCCACTCAGATGTGAAGTTGCTGATCTTATAATTCTGCACCTTCTTGGAGCGTGTACGGCAGGTACAAGCAAGGAGATGAAATCTGGTATAGTGAGACACCCTGCTAGAGATGGACTTCTAAAACCTCAGAATGTTCTGCACCCCATAATGATTTCAAAAGCATGGGATGACACTTGATGCTGTTGTCCCCAATTTATAGCTTCAAACCAAACAGTTTAACAAAGGAAACAAAAGAAATAGTTCATTGGCATTATTAGGGGCGCCAGCTATTGATATGCAATGAAACTGGTCACAGTGTAATAGAAACAATTCTTCCACAGCCAGTGAGGGGCCATTACACCCTAATTAGAATTGGGTTCTATTTTCTGTTCTATCTAATTTTTAAGTTTTTCAAAAAGGCCACTGAAAAAAGTCCTTTCACCCATGTCCTCAGAGAATATTTTAGGAAGAGGGTTATGTTTAGTGAAGACATGATAGTTCTCATTTTTTGAAAGGAAAATATACTGTTGCACATATCTATACTCATAGGAAATAGCATAGGAAAATGACCACAAATAAATGTGGTTTTGACTTGGAGGCTGTGGTGTGGCAGTTATTTTAATATCTAGGGAAAGACTGGGGAAGTGTAGAAGGTGATATTTTTTGCCTTTTATTTTTGCAAACTGTTAAGTCCAGAAAATAAGAAGACCTTTCCCCACCATACTGTTGAAATTGGTAGCAAATATTTTGTGTAATTGTAATTTGCAAAAGAAATACACAAACCTACTGTTCCATTTACATGCAACCTTAATTATGCTATATAAATTAAAACAGTGCTCTCATTATTCTTATACTTTTTTTTTGATTCAGTAAAAGCTCATAATTCAAAAGAAATTTGAGTTTCTGTACCACTACAAACATACTTTATTTTTTCCCAACTAAAAAAGGAGTGCTCTTTGACATCCCTGGTTTTATGTCAGGCCAACTTTGATGTAGCTTGAAATAAAATATTCCTTTCATTTCAGGCTTTTCAAAATGAGAACATAAAAATACTTTACTTTAAGGAGACACTGAAACAATCCATTTAACTTCCTTATCTGAAAAAAGCCCGTTCATTTTGAGCAACATGTCATTTTTTTTTAAAGCAAATAGATTACCCATGCAAGAAGAAAAATGTTCAGGTTTCCTCTTGCTCCCTTTTGTTCCTCTTGTCAGTATTGCCATTCCTCTAAAGGCAAGGAGACAGACATAGGAGCTACAGGGATATAGAGTAACTGACAAAAACAGTAATCTGGGGAAAGGATATTCTCAGTAGACAGGCATGGCCTGAAGATCTTCAAATTTTCCTGCAAAAGCGTGGAAATAAAAAATGAAAATTGTGCAAGGCCCTTTTTAGATGCCCCTTGTCAATCAAATGATAATAATAAAAAATAATCAAACTTCTGCCTGGCTGTGTAGTGTTATGTGCCCAATGCTGGCAGCACCTTCCAGCTCACGCTTTACTCCTCTTGCTTCAGACTATGTTTTCTGGAGAGGGTCCTGTCCCTGCGCTTCCTGGGCTTTGGCTTTGCTAATGAAGCAAAAAACCCTCATAACAAATCCAAGCCCTGTTTTTCTTTTCAGCTCAAGTTTTCTTAGTATTTACCTTCCAGAGCTTGGGTGTGGGAAACTCCTGTTTTGAGGGAGCAGGGATGCCACTGCAGAGCCCAGTGGGTGGCCAGGATCTCCCCTGGAGCCTTAAAACTGAAACAGAGGAGGCCTGACCTGGGCATGAAGGGAGGATCAGCTGCCGACTTAGAACTAGGTGACAGCAGGATAATCAATGTGCCTCAAAATCTATCACACAAATAACCTTGAAATTCTAGTGAATACAGCATGAAAAATTGCATCACTTGTGCACATCCTTCACCTGCTTTAAGTTCTGAGGTAAATGTTTTTCATAACAAACTGTAGGTTTTAATACTTTCTCTTTTCCAAAGCTGAATCACTTCAAGAAGGCATTTTTTTTGGCTCATCGAACATTTTTGTCTCATCAGACTTCTTGGCACATGAAGTGCACAACTGCTTAACTACTCAACAAATGCTGTCCATTTACCAACAGGGATTTAGTTTTGCCTCAAATGATCAGTTTGTACTGTAATTTCTGGACACAGGAATAACAAAATTTGACACATATTGTTCAATTATCATCTCTGCAGAATTAAATCAACATATAATTCAGTATTTATTCTTTAAAATTTGCAGTACTCATACAATTTTGTTAAAGGAAGACCTGTTTATTTGAGATAAATGTTAATATCAGTTTTGTCTGTAACATCTTGAACATCTATCAGAATTATGGTCCATGTTTCAATAGAAGGAATGTAAGTGGTTTCAACACTGAGCAAAAGGAAAGCATGTGGGTCTTCCAAACCACTTGGGGTGCCTGTGGAACTGACCTGTGCTGCCTTGAAGATGGGGAGTTACACAGTGAGAGTGTTGCACAGGGTAGGATTCCGGCATAGGTTCGGGCAATATCTGGATTAATCAAAGAAGAGATTTCCTCTTCCTTTATTAAAAGTAGACTGTATCTACATGACGTAATTGCACCACCATTGTGGTAACAGAGATAAAGCTTATCCACCTGAACCTGCCTTTTCATTGTCTTCCCTGTGCAGAATTCTCCACTTTTTTCCATGCCTGGACATAGAAAAAGGATGTCTTCAGGACCAGGTAAATGTGTATTTCTGGCTGGAGGCTGTTGAGCTGGCGGCAGGGTGAGAGGTGCCATGCAGACTCACCATCCCAAAGTCTTTCCACATCTGGTCTAATAGTGAACTTGGCGAAGGAGGACAGGGAACAGTTTTACTACCTATAACAATGAATTAGAGAGGAGGAAAAAGAGATGGGGGCCTCAGAAGACTGAAATAAGTACAGATGATAAAATCTGTTGGTACCACCAATGCTTGAAGTTTTTATCTGGGAAAAAAAAAGTGTGGGAACTGGAAAATAGAAGAAAATTTGTATGTTGAATTTCAGTCCTAAATGGTGATTGAAATAATGAAAATCTGTGTTTCTCTTCCCCCTTCACTGCTTTTTTTGGCATCTTGAGAAAAGGGAAGCTTTAGGCAGAGCAGACATTTAGGGAATTCCCCAGTAGAAGGCCTCCTTTGCTGTGGAGACTTTTCCCTTTATTAGTAAGCCTCAGTCACTGCATGATCCAGACTAGGCCAGCTGGGAAGCCTCTTCACCCATCCCATGGAACTAGACCAAGTTTCAATGTCTGCAACTGAACTCCACCTACTGTTTTCTTGTCCCCTTTTCTGCACTGCACCCCATGCTGCCTTCTTGCAGCTGCTACCTCCTTCTCTCCCTGCTCTTTCCCTGCTGAGTCCTCTGGCTCTCTTGCCCCACTTTGCTGTATTTTAGAAACCTACTGAGTTATGCAGCATTCACAGTGAAGGAAGGGAATTTGTTTAGACTCAGATAATGTCCCAGGCCAGCATGGGGTTTAAAGCAAAAACAGTGATTTTGGAAACAACAAAACCTGTTTTTTTTCCCCTCATTTTGAACTATTCCGTTTCTCTGTCCTCTTAGTATATTTTTCTCCAAGAAAAGAACTTGCTTGAAATTTCTTAAGTGAAATCTGGCCCTAAATAAAGAGCTTAATTAAATATGAAATTAGGATTGGATGTCCTCTATCCACCAGAGGGATTTTCCATTACAATATCTTGCCATTTCAAATATTTTCCTGTGTTTTATTTTATTTTTTTAATCTTGTATTTCCTACCCAATAAATACTCAGATCTGGACAGAAATATTCTTGGAGTAGTCTGCCATTTCTGCAGCTAAACCTTGTGTTAACTCTTCATTGTAGCCTGTGCATTATGAGAGCCATCACTTTTGAATCTCTTCCTCCAATTTTCTATATTTTCACAACAAAAGTGAAAAATTTAGTGGTCTGTAGCATAGTGCCTTAATGCCTGAGGCAGAACATGAAGCACAATGTAAGGAAGATAGAGGGATGGAGAAGGGCATGTGAAGGAGGCAGTCTTTGAACGTGAATAATATGAATTTCTAGTGGAAACAACACCAATGATAATGCTTCATATGTGTGGAAAGTACTCGCTGTTTTCTTCCTGAAGGTCTTGTAGTTTAGATTAGTTGATAAAAAAGGCATAGAGGGCAAAATATATGTGTGAACAAGTATGTGGAAAGACACTGAAAAAAACCTAAATAAACATGGCCTGAATACTTTGAGGTGGATACCATGTACATTAGATAGGACCAGAGAACACAGATGCCAGATTGTGTCAGACACCCTGTAGTATCATTAACACTTGACATTGTCAGTCGCTTTGGCAGAGCTTGGTTTCAGCTGCAATTCAGGAGAGCATACTAATTATGTGTTTATAATGAATGTTAATTCAATGATTTTGCGAAGGTGACATAGTTGGGTATGTGACATATTGAAATTAAGTTCTTTAGTTTAACAAAATGCTTGTAAAGATTTCTGCTTTCACTCTTGCAGCTCTTTCCAGGAGCACCTCATTTGGAGAATGGTCCTGAGTGAGGGGCAGTCAGAGAAGAGGGGGAAGCATGGTTAAGCAGGACCCAAGTGTTGGTACCCTCAACAGCAAATTCACATTTTTCTGCCTTCCAAGCTTGTGATTAAGGGAAGTTTACAGCTGAAATATGTAGCGGTTGCAGTCTAAATTGACAGAGGCACGTTTAGCATGTGTGAACTTTTCTGAGTTTCTTTTTTTGCTACTCAGCCAGGAAAGAAAGTGGCCTGCTCAGTGAAATGAAACTTGGCCTTATCAGCAATGTTTAGAAAGTGGAAGGAGAACGTGTTGACATCGGCTGATATATTCTGAGTCTGGGGCCAGAGATTGTGTCACATCATGTGAGAAAAAGAAAATCTTCATGTCAATGACAAACATCAAATGTTTTGTTGTAAAATCAGCTGCCTAGCTATAATAATTACAAAAGGACATTTTTCTCATTTTTAGCCTAGAAGTATGATATCTGAACAATGGTGCATACAGGGCCAGTCTCCAATCTCAGTTATATTTACAACTGTTTATATTAACTTCATTCCAGTTTTTGCAAGATTGCTTCATATTTGTAAACAAGGAGAGCTCCCAGGAACTGCCCTGACCTTGACTTTTGTTCTCTTATAGCAGATTTGCATATTTTCTGAAACCTAGCCAGTTGGCTGGCATTAATACGTGGATGCTTGCTAATAGGTCATTGCTTGTGTGTTTTAGAGTAATGATTTCCACACCAAAACCAAGCAGTTCTCGTAGTCCATTATATTTACTATCAGAACCTACATTTAAGGAAGGGGAAAACAAACAGAAGACTCCCTGGACAGGATTGCAATAAGGCATTGGGTGCATAGGCTGCTTTACATCATGCACAGGTGCAATTCATAATATACAAGTTAGGTGAATAAATTACTTAGATTACTAATAACAAAAGGACAAAGTTATACCTTAGAAATATTTTTATTTTTCCTGTGGCATCTATTTCACTTCCATTTGAATACATTTTCTCCAAACCGTGATCTAAGACTGGCCCTGAAGATGCTGTTTAGGCACAACGAAGCTGATGAGGGGGCTGGAGAACAGGCCTTATGAGGAACGGCTGAGAGAGCTGGGGTTGTTTANGGTTTAGTATTTGATAGGAATGGTTGGACTCCATGATGCGGTGAGTCTTTTCCAACCTGGTGATTCTACAATTCTATGATTTTGAACAAATTTAAGTTCCTTTAGGAAGAAGTGAGATTGCAGCATGATGCCCACTACATCTGTACTCTAACCCTGAGCCTGTGATGTTGAAAAAGGTGAGAATGGGCATAACAAATTGCTTCATTCCCTCCTCCAGGATTTTTAATAGGTAATGGAAGCATGCCTGGGCTTTGGTTCTGATGCTTTGGATGTATGGGCTGTAAAGGATTCCTCTGAGCCACAATGTCTTTGGTGGCAGCAGGCAAGCCAGATATCAAATTTAGGAAGCCAAGGAAAAACATTACAAGCAACACACTGTACATTTAGTATCAATTAGTTGGTACCAAGCATGGGCATCTGACATGCTTAAGGTTCTCTTGTGATTTTTATCTTATGTGTCTTATGCTACTTTACAAGAAAGCTTGGTGCTGCTGAAAATCCAGACTACTCCTGAGGTGCAGTATGGCCACGTATGTGGGAGACTATGGGATCTGCAACCTAATCAAGGAGAATAAAGTGCTAAAAATACAGGTCTCCTGTGGCACAGAAGTATTTTTGAACTGACGTATTTCCATTTTGGCCACATAAATTCACCTCTAAGATCAGCTGTGATACTAATTTTTCTTGGTCAAGCAACCAAGACTTTCAGGGGGAGGGATGTGATAGGCTGTCTGAGGGAAAGTTGTTCTGATTTCTATGTTGACTAGTGATTTTGAATGCTCTTTTGAAAGATTTTTGATCACTATGGTTTTCAAAAAAATCTCTGAACTGACTGTCTGAAGACTGGGCTTTTCTTGGTGAACAAATAGGCTCTGAAAGTTAGATTATGCATGATCTTGAATATGGGAAAAGAATGAAAACCTTGTGTAGCGGAATATGTGTGTAGCGATGGGAAAGGGGAAAAAAACATGTGATGGTTCTTTCCAGCTAAAATTGCCAGTAATAGTGCAGCTAATGACACATTTATAGATATTAATTGCTTCCAGTAAAGCATAGTTACTAATAGGAAGTGGAAACTCCAAGGTCTTAGTTTTTAGTGTCCTAATCCTCTTTGCAAAGTTTAAATTCAAGACCCAAGGAGAACACCAATGTAATGATATGTTCTGTGACAGCAGGTTATTTGACCTCCTTCCTTTGATGTTAGCTCTTTTAAGATAGCTTCTTTGTCACCTTTCTTTAAAAAAAAAACCAGATTCCTGCTCTCATTGTCATCAGTGCAGACTTATCAGTAACTTAAATTAGGTGGCAGTCTGGATACCAGAGCGTGAATTCTTTTAAATCTGTGAACTATCCAGTTTATGAAATTTTGAAGCCATGTTTGAGGCCCTTAGTTAAAGATACTGTATAAACACATGGGTTTTAGGAAGCCTATCTTCTGTAAGCTACAAAATTAAGAGTCAGAGACCAGTAAAGTTCACAGCTTTGGTTCTCTCTCTCTTCCTTTTTTTCACACATAGATCCAGAAACATGTTTCACATTCTGAATATTTCAGCTGTGCTTGGTGGGTTGTGAGTTTGGCCAGAAGGTGAGCTGTCAAGGTAGACTTTAATTTCTAATTTTTGAGTGTTCTTGAGAAATGTTGATAGAAGACTGTGCATTGTAAATACAAGGAATATCACATTGTTTTTAAGTGCATGCTTTCCTGTCCTTGCACCACATTGAATATGCTTCCTTTAATAATTCCCATTGAAGACTTGAGATTTTTTTCCCCTCTGGAATTAGAGGTGTGTACAGAGCTCTCTGTGTCCTGTCCTTTGTCCTCCCAACTTGTATGAGCCTGTAACACTGGGGGAGCTCCTGCCTGTTGATAGACAACAAATCCTGGTAGTCTCATCCTTCATTTGGTCACTTGGACAGATCTGGTGGAGTGAAAAGAAGCACTCATGGTCATCACCTCAGTAGGGCTGCTTCCCAGCAGTTTTACCTGTACAACAGGTACAGGTGGAGGCAGCAAGAATCCATGGGGGAAGCCTACAGTACACATAAACACTCCAGGAATTTGTTTCCTGGCATCTCAGAGTAACCTTCTTTTCTCTTCATATATCTATTCTATCCCAGTTTGTGCCAGTCTTGTACTGTCCTTCTGACTTCTCCTTTCCTTGACCGTCCTATGAAACTGGTCTCCACTGTCCTTAAATGACATCCTCCAGTGCCTCCCTTGAGTCCACAGAAGGAATGAGATCTTTGCCAGCCTTCACCCTGTCCTTAGTCTGTGTGCTAAATTTTTCCTGCTTTTCTCTTCTCTAGACAGCAAAATCATCAGGGCCTAAACTGTTTATTTTCTAAGTCAGGGAAAGAGAGGAAATTGAACAAATGAGTTTGCATGGGTTGAGTACAATATATTCCCATATATCTTGCTACTCTTTGAACTTGCCTTAAGGCCGGTTGCATTAATATTACCATCCTTGATATATCTATGGATATTGGTGCCTTCCAGTAGAGCAGAGTAACTAATAAGAAGCAGGAATTTTATTAACTTCTTTTTAGCATCCATACATTTGAAGAATTAATGGATTTTTAATTTAAATATGTTTTCTGGTACATAGGTGTTGAGAAAAAACTTGTTCTGTCTCTTAAATTTGTGACATCTTTTCAAGGGGTAACAAATGCAATTGCTCCTTGAGAAGTACTGTTTGTTTCTGCTCTTGTGAGAAACAGTGAAAATGATTTCTTAACTTTTTTGCGCAAAACCACGTCAGTAAAACTATTCGTGTGAGCGAGATGAGTGGGACTTAACCTCAGTTTAGCAGGGGAAATGAAAGCGCAGCACATAAAAAAATTATATCACTGCCTTTCTGTTCAGACGCTAATGCTATTTTTAGAAAGATCAAATGCATTAGTTTTGCAACTTATGTCCTGCCACAGCGCTGCACATCTACGTAAAGGCTGACTGAATTTTTTCTTAAATCTTTAAAAAACCATATTGCAACAGGGGGGGAATGCTAAGAGTCAGACAGTATGCAAGCAGACTGGAAAAATGAGGGCAAGGTACAGAAACCACTAGAAATGCAGATAAGTCAAACATGCTGGCAAATTTTCGCATTATATTGCTCATACTGTATCCAGTTGTAAAGTTAGTTAAGAAATGGATGTAATACTCCATCTAATTGTAAGCAGCTGCCTATTAGGCAGCTTGGCCAAATGTTTTTAATTCCTACGATGATGAAGGAAATGGGCAACTTTGGTTTGTACGGTGTGTGAAATTTCTGAACCCTTTTTGCAAAGTCACAAAGTGTGATGTGGAGCTGAGAAAAGTCTTTTGAATTGACTGCAGGCTTTAACGATGCAATCTCTTCCTACTTTTACCAGAATGTGTTTGGAAAGCATGGACCTGCAGAGGAGATCAAATTCCAGTTTTTGTCAACTTCACAAAGTTATTTAATAGGCTAGTGACTGCCAATGGTGAAAGTGTTTTTAGCAAAAATCAGATCATCTCAATTATAATGGAATTCCAGGCTGAAATGGGAGAAGGAAGCTTGGTGGGTAGGCAAAAGGAAATCTCTTGGGAACACTTTAAATAGCTGACATGGAAAATATTGCAATCTGGTGCATTTTAGAAGTGGTTTCCTGTAAATGTAAAGTCTGTTGTGAATTAAAAAAAATAGAGAGTTTTCGGGAAGCCTTAAGTCTTTTTTCAAAGTATCAAAGCTATCCAAGTTTTTGCACCAGTGTAATTCCTGTCTACCACTGATTAGTTTTGCAAAACAGGTGTAGCCACTGAAAATTTTTTACAGGCAGTTTTCCCACATATCTTGAAAACAGGACAACATACAAATTTTGTATTGGTATATTATCCCATATATATTTGTCTGTGGTATAACATTGACTTTTTAGACAAAAGAACTACGACAGATACAATCTCTCTGAACTTTAACAACATGATGAATCTGGCAGGACAGTTCAGACTAGAGAGATAGGATATGTACCAGAACTATATGTTGGCTAATGAAAGAAGGCGGCAACCATAACTTGTTCTACAGAGGGAATTGTATGTTTAGATAGACATAGGCAAGGGCATCTTCCTGAAGGACTTGGTGCTGAGGCTTGATCTCATGTCAGGCTTTCTCTAGTGACTTGTTTGTATATTTTTGGTACCAAAGAGAACTGACATGATATAATACTACCAGAATAATAGGGATGACCTTGAGGGCTGGCATAATACGAAGAGAAATTTATGAATATTAAATACAAAGTCATCACACTGTTAGGAATCAATGCAAAAAATTTCTCTATATACTAGAACTCACAATTTGGAAATGAGTTAAAAGGAAAAATATACAAACATAGTAATGACTCACAGGGTTACTGGGAGCTACCAGCATGACACAGCTTTAAAGAAGACATCTAGGAGATACTCTAGAAGGGAAAGTGAAGTATTTTCAACCTAGTACAAAGCATAGCAAAACTTATTTGGATTACCATGTACTATTCTGCCCAGGCATAATCAGGAAGGGAGGAACTCAAAGGGAAACAGGTACAAAGAAGGTGCAGAGAGGATATGGGAAAGAGAAGACTGTCTTCCAGGAGGAGGAAGCTAGAAAAGGCTACCTGTCCTAGCCTAATAAAAGGTCAAAAAGGAATATAATTACATGTTAGAAATAAATCAAAGAAGTAAAAAGTGAAGAGGGAAAAGAGCTATTTAAGCTGAAGTTCAGTACTAGCACAGAAAAAAAGTGGGCATAAAGTGCATCTGAAGTTGTGTAGGAAAAGAGAAGAAAATTCCTGACCATCAGAGCAGAGAGGATGTGGAACAACATTTGCACGGGAGGAACAGCAAAACCTGAGTAATTTTCAGCTGGAACTCCATTGCTTTATGGGGGAGTTATGTAGTGCTGCCAGTAAAGCCAGGGTATGATGAACCCAGTGACTCGGGAAGTTCATTCCAGCTCCTAATTAGCCTACTATTTTAGTTTCAGGATGTTGTAATCACTAAACCTAAGTGTATCAAGAGAAGCATACACTAAAGGTGAGCCTATTTTTTGTACGTAGGTGTGCTGTGTTTGAGCTGAGCCTCACAACAGCTCTTAAACCAGACCCATTAGAGATGCTTTTCAGTGGGTTGCAATAGTTCATTAGCCATTTCTATACACTAACGGGATGTCCACAGATTAAAGCAATTGTACATTCACATAGCAAATTTAACTTTTATTCAGCAGCCTTATGTTACATGTTAGTCTTCTCCCAAGTGACAGGGGACAGGACAAGAGGAAATGGCCTCAAGCTCTGCCAGGGAAGGTTCAGGCTGGACATTAGGAAAAAAATTTTCACAGAAAGGGTCATTGGACACTGGAACAGGCTGGCCAGGGAGGTGGTTGAGTCACCTTCCCTGGAACTGTTTAAGGCATAGGTGGACAAGGCGCTGAGGGGCATGGTATAGGGGCATTTGATAGGAATGGTTGGACTCAGTGATCCTGTGGGTCTCTTCCAACCTGGTTAACCTATGATTCTATGATTCTATATCAGATGAGGGAAGGGAAAACTGGGACTGTCTGATAACATAACACCTTACAAAAGAAAAATCTCTGTAGTAATTGCTTACAGGCTTCTCCGGGCTTCTTATGTTGTTGCCACTATCATTATTTAATATCTCTGTGCATTTATGGTTCTCATGAAAGATGCTGTTGATTCAGTCATCTCTCTTTCTGCAAAGTCCAGTGTATTTCTTTAAGCAGATTTCAATGTGAAGTCCATGTCCCAGAGTAATCAAGGATTATATCTGTACCAATACTCCTAAAGGTTTTATTAGGAGTCCTTATTATGCATCAAAGGAAGGTCCTCACAGTCATTACCGACTCACAAGTGTTCATAAGGACATCTTGGCTACGCTTAGAGTGCAATACTTCTTTCAAAGTGTATCATAATCCATATGCAACTGAAAATTTGACTCTGTATTTTAACCATTGTTGCATAGCTGGCAGAAGACATTAGCTGACAGAGAAACAGAAAATGAGCAGACAGATTCACAGCTTTGTTATGGTCTAGCCAGACCTCTCATAGACTTTTCCCTTCCACTGTTACCAATATTTTTAGGTCTCAGACAGAAAACGAAGTCTGAATTTAATGAGAAGAAAGAGAACACTGAATACCATTACCTTCATTGTCAGTTTCAATACAGAATATTTCAGTGGTACGATTAACTAAATGTCTTTCAGGTAATAATGAATCGACAAACCCAGTAATACACATAGCAAATAGTTATTGAACTTGGTAGCTTTTCATGCCTTAGTACTTGAATAGCTGCACTGACTTTTCACAGAACTGGGAAATATCTGCAGTGTCTGCTGGAATTTTATTTGGTTCTAAAGTGATTTGAACACCAATCCTCTTGATATTCCTCAGTTAGCAAGTATATTCAGCAGATATAATTTTTAAGTCACTATATGAACCAAAATAGAGTAAAGAGGAAGGCAGATAAACAGGGATTGGAAAAAGTGGGAATCACACAATAAGAAAGAAAAAGAATATAAGAAGAAAATATCTAAAAAGACATATTTTCTTATACAAAGCCTGTCCTAGTTCAGCTCTGTGCCTAATCAATATTTTACGTCTTTATTTTGAGGATTATTTACAGCTTAGTTTCACCATACTTATATCACTAAGATTTATGGCCATTTTGTGGCTTTTGCTTTAGCTCAAAGACAGTTCTGAAGCCTGCTCATGCATCCTAAACATCACTGATGCTTTCTTCCAAAATGTTTTCCACAGTCCCAGAAATTCAAGCAAGTATTACCATACCTTCCTTCAGTTCTCTTCTCTTGCCATAATACCTGCAACATCTATTGCAACAGTTGTGGTCCATCAGGTGGAGAGCTGTCAGTACTCTTCTACTTCCCTGCTTCTACTGCTTTTGTCTCTTAAACTTGAACTACAGTACTACTATATAAGAAACTGCACCAGCTCTTCAACCCACTTGTTTCTTTGGATGAGATAGCTAACTCTTCATATGTTTATTATTATTGCTGGTTTTATAACATTTTATTATTATAATTGATTTGAAATCTCTGTGAAAGGGATTATCTTTTTATACCTACCTTCTACAAAAAAGTCATTTTCTCAATTTGTCCTTTCCCCTATAAATTAGCATAGAAATTACTACCACTAATGAATACTGAAAAAAAAACCATCTTTCCTGACTCACTGCTGAGTTTTCTGTCTTCTCAGACTATACTATGTGGTTGATGAAACACGTCTTGCTGGCAATATGGTTTTTGAGTCTTCTGGTTTTGTTAAAATTTTGGTCTTAGTGTTTCAACAATTTTTTGTCTGGAGAAGGAAACATCTCCTCTGGTGTCAATTTAAGGTGGTCACCACAGTCTGAAACAAACATGTGGGTCTTTGTTCATCCAAGCCTTTGTGTGATACCCATCAGAAAGCCTTTTGCCAGGAAGATCCTTTCTTGACTAAGCATTAGATCACAGTCTTGGTTTGCAATGAAGATAAACTCAAGAAAGAGACTGTTTAAAAGATGTTCTTTAACAGACAGGACAGTGGTCAGGAAGAAGAGTGTTACTTACTTTCCTAGGTAGGAAGTTATTACTTTACTCAGGAGAAGTCAAAATAGACAATTTTGATGCCTTTATCCCCACCTAGACCTTAAATAGTTATGGGCGTACTATGGATTGTGCAAAATACCTCAGTTATATTCTTTCTGATGGTTTATTTTCAAGGACTTTATAGTAAACATTTCTTCTTTCTCTTGACTAAGAATGATGAAATAATTTAAATTTTTTTTAGTCAGTTTCACTCAGGGGGGAAGAGGTGGGCATTTTTTTTAAAGAGAAAACTGTTCTTTATGTTGTTATTATGTATAGATATTACAGTAACGCTAATAATTCCTAATCAAGCAAGGGAACCAGTTTTCTAGTCACTGTACACTAAACCCCAAAATCTTTCCAATAAGTGAAACAAAATAGAAGGGGACAGAAGAACGGGCATCAATAACAAAAATGTTTCTACCTATCCTACTTTTATGCACAGTTTGCAGATAGAAAATTGGGTTCTGTTTCCTTAATGGAAGAAACAATCAGATTTGAATACATGAAGGAAAAGGTGGCAGAAACACCTCTGGGCATAGACACTATTCATCCATATGAACTGAGTCTAAGCCAACTTGACAGGAAGAGATTTTCAATTTTATCCCTTATGATATTTGAATCACATCAGTGAGTGAGTGAGTGAAGGCATATATGCATAGGACTGAAAGTGTGTAGGTTTGGAATTTTTGGTCTCTTTTCTTCATATTGCACTGTGGTAACATTCTTCCTCTCTTGTGTCAGCACTTTTGGTTTTCACTGTTTGTGGAAGTTCCTCATTTTACAAATGAGTATAGTCTTTTTTCCCCTTGTAAAACAATGCCTATGATGAGATCAATTTTTTCAGACATGAAGCAATCTGTTTTCAATTTTGAGAATGAGGGATTTTATTATCTGTTTAAAGAACACTCTCTGGCTGTCTAATTTTTTTCCTGATGCATCAATAATGCTAATAAAAACGAGTTGATAAAGACTTGGCTCGTGCTGGGGGGACAAACAAAAACATCTCAGATGGACACTTAGTATTCAGAAATGTTGCAGTTTCTTTTCACTTTACAGAAAGTTTCTTTCCTCACATAACATTTAGTGAAATGCTACACTAAAAAATAAACAACAGGGTTTTGTTTTTTTTTTTAATTTTATTTCCAGAAAGTGCCACACTCTTCAAAAGCTCCAAGGATTAAACACTGTGTGTCTCATACATTCACAGAAAACTTCAGATGTGCTGAGCTTTATGCATCTAGGAAAACCCATTTAATCTACAAAATATCTGAGAATAGCTAAAGCTGGCACGTAGTTTCTGGTGTTTATGATATTAATTGTAATAATTTCTCTGTTAGTTTGTGTTTCTCCTGTTTCTTTTAGGCACCAGCTACTTCATAATGTGCTCACTTTGTAAATATACTGGGATGGTCTGGTTGCTGCTTCACATGATGACCATGTGTAGCAAAATGGGACCTTGACCATCAATTGAGGCGTCTATTTTCTCTTAACTCAAGATGTGAGTAAAAATAGAGATTGTTGAATGGAGTTTTTCCTCCACATAAGCCTGTGGGCCTTTAAAAAAATCCATCTGTGAAATGATTTGTTGATTGGTAGAATAAATGTGTTGATTAAATTTCCGAGATTTTCTCTGGTCAATTAGAAAGCCACCTGTAATGCATTTTTCTTTTAGCCCACTGAGACACTATTGATTATTTTAAGCTACTGACTTTTCAGAGACAAACCCTGCTTTTATTTGAACAGTACACAGCCATTCGAGTAGCTCTTCTAAAATCCACGCATGCATTGAGTTTTCTCCTGTTAGTCAGGACTGATAGTCAGCCTCATTTAACCAACAGCAGTTTCTTCTTGAAAAGTATATGGCTTTATTACATCTTGAAGATCTTTGCATGTATTGCAGTTGATCAGAGGAAGTCCCCTCCCGTGACACATAGGACAAGATTTTGTGACTTCCACATGTCCAGGTGCCACACATGGCCATCAGGTAGATCTGGACTTTGATGAATGACAAGAAGACAAAAATGACTGGCATTTGGCAGCTCAGCAACCTGTAAATCAGGCATAAACATTTTAGAGGAAAAGCAAAAAGGGAGCACACCATCACACCTTCTGTTGTGATGAGCAGTTTGTAAACAGCTGCAATGTAATGACTGCTGCACATTTAACTACTAATGTGTCAGAAGCCACTTTGACACCATCAGATGGGTGCTGGACCTCCTAATTCTTCAGTAGGTCCCATTCACATGGGACAAATTCAGCCTATCACAGAGGGAAAGAGAGGCATTTGCACAGAAGAAACAAGAAGTCTAAATCAGAGGCCACTACTCTGCCTGTCTTGCAGACTGCCAGTGTCCCAGCACACATAATTGGGAAAGATCCAGAAGGAATCAATTTCCACAATCCAGTGGTTGACATGAAGTGGAAAACATTCAAGGAGGGTAGAAAACAAACAAACAAACAAACAAAATCAAGAAAAAGTCTTCTTATTTCTTATTGCCCAACAGTTTACTATGGTTATTGTTCCATTTTGGCCACAGACTTGTGACCCCTTATTTTATTTAGTACTGCTTTCAATTCCCTTTTTTAAAACAAAACAAACCAAAACAACTCAAAGTGTTGCTAAAGCTGTGTCAAACTTGTTTACTGCTGTTTGAGTCTCCTGCATGGACTGATGTTAGTATCAATATCGGAGACGGATGGGACACCTGCTTGAGCGCACAGAGTGTTCAGCCTCCGGCAATGTGCCTTAATTGGATTTTACAGTCTTATGTGAAAAGTGAGGGTATGAGTTAAAGGAATAATTATATTTTTGCAATTATCTGCCTAAACAGGAGGGCTTCCAGCCTCACAATAGCACTGTTTGAGGTTTTGAAGTAATGTAGGATGGAACAGTTTTTTCATGATCTAAACAAATACCCAGTATATATATACATATATTAATAACTTAAAATGCATACATACAAATAGTTATGTATATAAACACACTTATAAACATGCAACATATAAAGAAAATTGTGATCAGTGCAAATATCAGGAGAAATAGTGTCTGAACTTGTTTAAATGTGTGTACAACAAAGCCTCTTCCTCCATATTGCTGTCTCACAATTCACATCTTGAGAACAGCTCAAGCATGGATATGACCTAAAAAAAGTACATAACTTCTAGAGTGTAATGCCTGCTTTTGCAGAGGTACTGTTTACTCCTTTCATGCTATTTTAAGGACTTGGGAGAACTTGCATGAACTTCATTGCTCCATATTTTTCTAGCTTTTTGATGTGAGCAATCTGCCCACCTCTGCAGAGAATGTGTGCCCTGGAGTACTCAAGATTGGAGATGGGCCTGAGCCATCCCTTTCCCAGGCTGGCCCCACATCAGGCATTTGGTTTTGCCTATAAAATGTGAGAAAATGGTGGGGTAAATATGACTTGTAGTGGTAAAGGAGAGACGAAGCCTGTGGAGATGAAGCTTTGTTCATAGCACAGATGTCTGTGGACAAAACCCTCCTGGTTCATATTTCCTGGTCGCTAGGATGTTTAACAGTCTGTCACCAGGGATTCATCCCTGTGCCTGTGTTGGAGTTTGCCTGCACCGTGTAGCTTGACATGGGGTTTGAGAGGCCCACATCTGCACCCCCTGGAGCCCTGCGGGTGCTGGCACTTCCAGGGCTATGTGGCTTCTGGATAGAGTTTTTCTGGATGACAGCTTTGAAAGTGGGTGCCTCAAGTCATCTACAACTTGCCTTCAGTCCCAGAGCTTTTTTTTTTTTTTTTTTGTTTCTGACTCAATGTGTCTCAGAAGACTTCTGGTAACAACTTGCTTTTGGCTGGAGATACCATGAGAAAATAACTCCCCCAGTGCTATTTTTTTTCTGTCTGTCTCTCTCAAAGTCCTGGGCAGAATTAGGAATGCACAGTCACACCTCCCCTCCTACAAGCTTCAAATTTATTCCTAGTTGGGTCCTTTTATTTGGCATCCTGAGGACACCTTTGCCTTCTGGTGGCTTTGTTCACCAACTAGACCTTGTCCAGTGCCTGCCCCAGCAGAAGCTCAGCAAAAAAACCTTGCTTTTGCTTTAGACATCAACTAGCCAGCAGCACATTCCTGACAGCAGGAGCATCTAGAAGCAATCCAGGGAAGAAGGAAACCCAGGTGGCACACTGTCTTGCTGAAGCCCTGCCAACAAATGTGAGGGCGGACTAATGGTATTTGGAAGACTATTTGTAACTTCTGCTGGTGGCATCAGAATGTGATCACAATTACAATGAAGTAACCAGTCTAGATTTCAATCTGGATTAGACTGACCACATCTAAGTCCCTTTTAAAAGTTTTCTTTTCCACACTACTCTAATGAGTCAAGTTGTCTTGCACATAAAGGCATGTTATTGCCCTGCTTCCTTAGCATCTTTCTGTTTGTTTGTTTATTCTTGGACTTATGCATGAAATCTTCACCAGTTAAAATAAGCTTTTAAATTATTTTAAATGAAATGATACTATCATCTGTGAAGAGTCTTAAATTGAATTATACCCATTTTGCTATGGACAGAGCATCAGCATTGCTAAGTTTGTCTAGTACTGCCCTGTACAAGGTTTTTCTTCGAACAGTTACTTCTGATTTTGCCAGATGTTTGCAATTCTGGATAATTTTCGTACAGTTTTTTTTCCTGAATTTTCTGAGAACTTCCTAGGTATGTATTTCACTTAGATGCTTCTGCAGAAGATAGTGACATATATCCAGCTGTTTTAAAGGATGTTTTTAAGAAGGGCTAGCACTTGAATGAATTGACACTAGGATTTGCAGCCGATCAAGAGAGGATCATTTTTGTGTTGGGACTGTGTTTGTTCCATTTTCCATGAAAATGAAAAAATGAATTTTACATTTATGCCATTACTGATTTAGATTTTGTTGAGGGTGGTTCTAAGAATTATGGTCATTTGTGACATAATCTGCCCCTTTAAAGTTCCTCCTGTAATTAGACTCAGCTAAAGCCATCATATATCCTTTTTTCAGTCTGAAAACTTCGCCAATGCAGATTTTGAGGAATTCATATACATACCCTACCCAGATGGTCTGTGTGTGTGCTGTCAGCCTGGTGCACTCCAGAAGTCCTTGATTTACTGTGTGAAATAATTGTTCATGGTGTGAGAAGCAGGGTCATAATACCTACTCAACAGGTGCTGTAAAATAGAGGGGCATGCTGCTTTACTTAGAGGTTTGGGAGCACCTGACTTGCTTAGGCAGACAAAGTGAAGAGGTTTATTTCTTACATCATAATTTGAACATAAATTAAGCACAATATTTCAATGCCACTTTTGTCTTTATGCACACATAAGCATAAGCACATACTGTATTTCTTTCTTGGATTAGTGCTAAAAATTGCTGTTCCTGGATTGTCTAGTTGAGAGATGCATGATCCTTCACAATGAGGAATCTTCTGTCTGATGAGTATTTAAGATAATAGCCTACATGGTTTTAATCTAACTCTAATACAAATTAAAACATTAACCACAATAAATGACTAGTTGGTGACTGAAATGTGATTTCCTGCAAGTAAGCCTGCTATTTGTTGGTAGTAGCAAAGCTCTGAGCAAAGAGAATACTTCAAATACAAGAGAAAGCGGATGGAAGCATCATCTAAGATCCCAAATCAGGATACTCATGCCTAGGATGGCCTAAAAAATGAATGAAGCAAAGCAAACAGAAACCTAAAGCACACAAACAAAAGCTATGACCCCATACAACAACATTTAAAATTACTACTGCACATGTAATTTCCCCCAGTTTTGGTTTGTAGTCTCTAGGCATGATAATGTGCCAGCAGTGTTTATCTTTGTGAAAAATGTGTGGCCTGCATTATGCACTGAGTTAGTTGCCAAGACAGCAGGTTGCAGGCTCATACATTTGTGGGTTTACTTGTGGCTGCGATTCTCCATGTATTGTGTCCTGATACCACATGGTTATGTTGACCTTGCAGTCTAAGCACTGAAACCGGGAAATGTACTTTTAACCTTTGCCAAGATTAAAGCAAATTTCTAGTTAATGGGGCTGTTCTGACGGCTAGTCACCATCCTACAGCACGGCTTTCCCTCCTCTCTATCATGCTACACTGGTTGCCCCTCAGACTAGGTCTGTGCCAGGATGGGTACTCCTCCATCAGTTTGCCTGCCTTCAGGATCACAGAATCACAGAATCACCAGGTTGGAAAAGACCCACCGGATCACTGAGTCCAACCATTCCTGTCAATGACTAAACCATGCCCCTCAGCACCTCATCCATCCGTCCCTTAAACACCTCCAGGAAAGGTGACTAAATCACCTCTCCAGGCAGCCTCTGCCACTGCTCTGTATCACAGCTAGATTTGGTCCTATCATTGAGGGGCATTTTAGAGTGGGATTTTATTTTTGTGCTTTTACATTTTTCTCTACAAAGGCTTTTTAACTTTCATAGACATGTTTCTCACCTTCAGGATAAATCGGGATCTAATTCTCTGCACTCTGTTCAAAGTTGAACTGGTCAGACTTGGGTCTTTTATAGCACTAATAATTGGTCATTTGTCTTACAAATCACATAAAATCTAACATTTCTAGAAGGTCCTTTAAAGCAGGATTTCAGGAAGATCTAATTTTAAGACATTTTTTAATGACAGAATATTCATACATCACATGTAGTTTTAAACATGTTCTTTTGAATATTATTTTTACTGTGTATTGCATTTAAAAGACCATACAATTTCACAGAATATCAGTATCAAGAGTCAATTTTTCCCACAAGCTGCATGTTCACCTGGAAGAAGGGATGAGATGTATCAGTTCATATAAAGCAGTGGCTGCCAGAGATAAAAGAAATGGATTATATGAGCTATAATCATGCTATGATGATATATCCTCAATAGTAATACGTAGAGTGGCACAACATGTCAGCGAGCTGCTGCTATGTCATGGAAAAATCATTAAAAAAGACAGCATAGAAGTGTTTAGATACAATAAAAAAGAAATCTATTCTAAATATCTTTTGGGGGAGAGAGATATTTATCATTTAAAATACATTTAAGGAGAACATTTCCTTACAATCTATAGAATAACAGATTTGTGTTTTCTGACCAACTTACGTTGCAAGAAAGTTTTCAAACCTGTTCTCACATCAAGTGAACGGAAATGAAAGCAGATTTGGGTCCTGTGTCTATATGGTTCATATTAGAGACGGGCTCGAACCAAACCCACTAGATCAGAACATTCCCAGACTTTGAGAAAGTTTGGCTCTGATTTCAGTTTTAAAATTCAGTGCTGGCTACTTTCAGCAAAGAACTAAATCATCTGAGCACCACTTTGGGAAATTTGGATCCAGAACAGCACTTTCCAGCTGCAGTCCTCATTGTAGTCTATTGCTCCTTGAGTCCAGTCCAGGGGGACCAGGAGAGCACGATTCTTCCCCAGCAGCAGACAGCCTGACATGGCAATAGTTACACTCGGGCTCTGCTAAGAAGGAGATCTGGAAGTAAGAGGTGTGTGGAGAACACACACACATTGTAGGATACCAGTCCTCACAGGAGGGCTATGTATCTGTTGTAAGTCAGGCATCATTCATGCTTCTTGTACTGTGGTTTGTGGACACAGTGTGAAATGGGTTGGTCTTTCACTGTTGAAGGGCTTGGCTTGTACCACTGAAAAGCAAACCTGCTCTAACAGTTTCATTTGACACATTTTTCACTGCTGTATGGTTTCAACCCTTGCTGTGTAATTCAGGGCTGGGGTGGTGAAAGAGTTACTGGTCAGATTTGTTGTCAATATCATTAACACAAGCTTCTGAAGTGCCTGATCATGGAGATCCTGGAGTTGTGAGTCCTGGAAAACTGCTGCTGATGCTGGTAATAGGGGAAACAGACCTCAAGCTGGTGTTGCTTTTACATACAGAAAAGATATTTGTATTACTTTTTTTCCTTAAAGTTAATTAGAACAATCTAAAATGTTTCTCCCAAGCTACCTGTGTGACCACATCAAAGCCACCGAAACACAGAACCTCTGCAGCAAGGACAGCAGATACTTCGAAGAAGGGAATAAAAATACCCCTTGGCCATGGCCCCATTCTCTCTGCCTCAACAACATGGCAAAACTGAAGCCATTCAGGGGAGATCCTGTGGTCATGGAGACACAAGAAACAGCATGGTGATTTCCTCCAGAGTCAGAGTCTGTGCACAGAGCTGAGAGAAGAACTTGTGGACAATTCAGTTGGTGGAATGGGCTTGTATTCTAGGTCCATTCTCAGGATAGCTCACTGAGCAGTTGTTCACTGGACTTCTCCTTCACTCCTGCTTTAATAAGAATAGAATCAAATGATTTTACTCCTTTGTCTCTCAAGATATGACTTCACTGTCATGGTTTCAGCTTCTGTTCAGGTAATCCTCGGAACAGGAAGGACATGGATCTGTTAGATCAAGTCCAGAGTTGGACTACAAAGATGATCAGAGGGCTGGAGCACCTCCCATGTGACGGCAGCCTGAGAGAGTTGGGGTTGTTCACCCTGGGGAAGAGAAGGCTGAGGAGAATGTACAGAAACCTTACAGTACCTGAAGGGGCTGCAGGAAAGCTGGGGAGGGGCTGCTTACAAAGGCTTGTAGTGACAGGACATGGGGCAATGGGTATAAACTGGAGAGGGGCAGATTTAAACTGGACATTAGGAAGAATTTCTGCACTATGAGAATGGTGAGACACTGGAAGAGGTTTCCCAGGGAAGTTATGAATGTCTCCTCCCTGGAGGTGTTCAAGGTCAGGCTGGATGGGGCCTTGGGCAGCCTGGTCTAGTGGGAGGTGTTTCTGCCCATGGTAGGGGGGTTGGAACTAGATGATCTTTAAGGTCCCTTCCAACCCAACTATTCTATGATTCTATGAAAACACCCATGGGAATGGGGACTGTATGCTCTGTGTCTCCCCACCTTTCTCAAAACCCATTATTCCTTTTATACAATTCTGTTGTTACACTCTGTCCATTTTAGCTGTCTAGATTCAAACTATTCACTGTGGTCACTTTCTTCCACTTTGTGTGGCATCTAGAACACAAAGAGCCCATTTCTAATTAATACTTGGTGAAATTATATTAAACATGCTTGGTCTTCATACTGCTGCTATCAAAGTACCTTGTCATTATTAGATTTTAAATATTGAGTGAGCAAGCAGTCATTTAGATAGCTAGCTGGTTGCAACGTTATTTTCAGAAAAGGTTCTGGGTGATCTCCAGTTCTTGTTTCAGACAGTCTCTTATTCTTTATGTTGAACAAGCACTTGAATGAAGCCCATCGACCTCCAATATAATTGCAATGCATTGACCTTTATGAGTGCCTGGATTTTTATGCTTAAATTAATCAGCAGCTAGTGAACCAGTATGGGAGAAATTAACAGTTTCTTTGAGGTGGTTGGAAGGAAACCTGTTCCCCCAAATAATGAAAATAAGACACCATGTGCTGTCACTTTACAAAATCCTAACACCTAATCTGCACAGAGCAAAGCTTTCAACAAGTTCCTGAAAGAGATTATGGTTTGGTTGGTCACAGGGTATTTTTATATAATCTCTTGTGGAAGTATAATATTGCCCTAAGCATGTGGAGGTGATAACTACTGTTACTGACTTACAGAAAGCTACGTTGATGAAAGCTTTCCTGAAGGCTGATGGAAGAGCTCCCAATGAGACAATGATGACAAATATTTCCCAAGGACCATAAAGTGTTCCTTGCTGAAGTGGGAGTTGCTTGCATCTGCAAGCATGCAGTGATTTGGATGTTTATTTTTCTGCAACTGTTAAATGGTCATTGAAGTAGAACATGTAGTATTTTCTTTCTAAACATCTTAAATAATGTTGAAGCTGCTTTCCACTGTGCATTTTGAATTTCAAATATGGTTGGTTATGACTAAGGATCACATAATACTCTTTCTGGGACTCTGATTAGCTCAGCTGACCTCATGTCCTAATGAACTATGGCAAAAGCATTTTTACTCTCTTTCCCAGAGGGACAAACTGTTATTTTGCCACGTTAAAAAAGTTAAAAGGCCTAATACATTTTACACTTTTATGATTCCCTCATGAATGGAAATTGCATTAAGATATGGAGTGGGGGATTATTCTCATATTGTAGTCTACTGAAATTTTACAAGGGAAATCAGAGGCATGTTCTAGTCTGATCTCATTTGTGCCAGGCTAACTGTGGAGTAAGTGAAATCCTGGAAAACTGTATGCAAAAAACTCATATAGTTAAGTCCAGAATCTGCCAAACCCCTTTTATACCCCTAGGCTACTAGTCCTACTGTCTGGAATTCCCTCCTTTTTTACTGCCCTGGAATTCTGTTACTTTTACAGTATTTGATATTTCCAACTCTAATGCTATTATAGTTTTATTAGGGAACAGTCTCCTGAGTAAGATCAGAGTTCAGGTTTGGCTGACATGTTCCATAACTAGCAGAGTTACTGAACTACAGACTAATCTTCTGTTTATATCAACTTTCAAGTTGTCTTTTCATCTCTTTTTGGTCTTACCTGGATATATAAATTTTTTTTTCTCCTCCCTTGACTTCATCTTCTATCTCGTTCTGATAATGTTATTGTTCTTTGGCATATTTTACAGTTTTGAGGTTATTTGGAATAAAACAAAGCCCTAGAGTTATGAAGATTTACAGACATGAATAAGTATTAGATATTTGATTGGTCTGCTGGCTAGTATACAATTTATAAAAATTAGCTTGGCAAGGACAACTCAGCTGTGCAAAATGACTCACTTGCATAAGGTTTTACAACCATTCTACAACACGTAGCATTTGTACTTCAAAATCAGTTTGAAGTAAATGCTTTCCTTACCCCCCCATACTTTGATTAGTCTCAGGAGTCTCAAGGACAAATACATTTTTAGCAGCCTCAACAAATTAAATAAAAATTTGGGAACAAAGACTGTCTTAAGAAATCTGTCAACAACGATTATCCCTTTTTTTTTTTTGTATGCACAATTTCGGTTTAAAAAAAGAGTCCTGCAGTTAAAAGAGAGTTCTGCTTTTACAAGAACTCATTGAAGACCATGTACATTTGCAAGTTAAATCCTTAGGCATAAAAGTGCATTCCATTGGGTTATCCATCTAACAAAACCTCAGACAAGCAGAAGTGTTTCCTATGGGGTGATATTTAACACAAATTTTCATCAGATTGGTGTACAGCTGCTTTGGGTGGGCGCTATGGATTACAACCATTTTGTGCTTGGGAGCATATAATGTTGTCCAAGCCTTCAGTGCTGAGAATCAAGGTATGAAAATGCTCTGTACCTTCTAAAGTGCTGACCCTGATCTCGAGAGGAGTTAAAGCATGTGCTCCCATGCAGAGAAAGACCTAAAGACCTGAAGGTAAGTTAATGCTTCTGATCTCTCTTGAATCAAAGGAAGAATGCTCAGCACCTTGTAGAATCACAGAAATGTAGCTTGTATGCATAAGGCCACAATGAGCAAGGGTCAGAATAAACAATTAGAGATGGCTGAGAAGAAAAAGAGCTTAATTTTCATTAATCTGGTTATTTAACTCTTTTTTGACTTGAAAACTTCTGCACTGATATCAAAATAAACTCAGAATATTTGTGCTGGCACTATTACTGTTGCATCAGGTTTATTTGTTTTCATTGTTAAGTTAAGAATCAAGCTTGCAGCCACAAAAACCTTTACCTGTTCTGAAAATTAAGGAGTATTAGTAAAGATGGATATAATTTTATTAGCTGAAAAAAAAATCATTGTTCTTGCATTTTCCTAGAATTTCTTGCTCTTGGGATTATACCATTGAAATTTTGAAACTTGAGAGGGGGGAGGAGACAGAGGACACGAAATTACCATGAATCTGGAAGTCATTGCATTCCCAGGGGATGAGGTTTTGATTTTCAGAATTCTCAAATCACTTACCCTGCATGGGCCATGTTAGATATGCTAAGTTGTGCTTTCAGATTGTGGCAAAATTCACGTATCCCAGGCTATTTGCTAGTTTCTTTTTCTCTATAATCCTAAAAGACCCTGAGTCCAAGGAAACTTCTACAGAAAACAAATCTGTTCAGACAAATATATTCCATAAAGAAACTCTTCATGGACTGTGTTTGCTATACAAAGGAAAAAGGCTCCAGTCCATGGGCAAGGCAACTTCTGCCTCTTGTTACTTGCTGCACCTCCTCTGTTTCCACTGCATCTCTTGGATCAGCATCACCCATGCTTCAGTTCCATTCATTGTCACATTTGTCATCTGTACATGTGAAAAAACCCGAACTGGCAGGTCACTGCCACGACTTGCCTGGGAAAAAAATCAGCTTTCCAACTGAGAAAGAGAGGTGGGATTTTTGAGAAAGCAGGAAACACTTCTGGTGTCTTGCCAGATGTCCCTGTTGGTTTCAGCTGGATGTACAGGGCTAGCTTAGCCCTAGGGCATTCAAGGCCTCTATGGAACTGATGATGGGTATACTTTTAAGGAGACCCTTGGAAATGTAACAGTAAATTGCTTGAGCTGTCTGGAAAACTCAGCAGTGTCACCTAAAAGGCATTTTTTTTCTGAGTCTCTTGGACTTGATTCCAACCTCATACTAATGTGACAGTAATGCGCTGGTTGTCTGATTGGAGAAGAGTATTGGTACTGGCTTTTTTTTTTCTAATTCAAAACCCACTCCACTTAATCTTCATGGTTTGTATATCATAACCTTGAAGCTGCTGAATGCACAACCTGATGCTGTTTTACATGTAGTCTGCTGATTTGCAGGACTGCTTCTGACTTACATGAGGAAGTTCTTCCTGTGAAGACCTTTTCTGCCACTTTTTCCAGACTGTATTCTGTATCTCTCCACACGAGTCACTTAGTGAGCATATGACAGGTCATTTGTGTTATGTTTGCAGCAGAAAGAAGACCTCACCGGTTTCACATGAGAAAGTTGAACCCTAAATGTGACTGGAAAAACGTAAGGAAAAGGGATAAAAAGATGCCACCAGATGAATATAACGTGTGTATTCTTTTCTTCCAAAAGGTTTACTTATGCAAATAAACCACAGCCATTTTGAGAGACACTCCTTGGGGTTTTTTTTCTTGTTTTAAATGGATCACCTTGAACAAAAGCCATATTATGAAGGAAAAAGAAAACAGAAAACAAGTCTGACCTTGAGCAAATCTGGTGTGGTAGTGATTCACCCTAGTGTCATCTTAGTCAGACAGTCAGCATCAGCTATTCATAAACCCATGATTGTTGTATATACGAGTGAGTGTATTTATATAAATACACATATTTATCTATGACCATTCAGATGAGAATTAGAGAAGAATGCAGCATCTCTCATGCATGAGACAGAATAGTCTGGAAGACCACGTTCAAGGGAGATCTTTAAAATATATTTAGCAGTTCTAAGGGGTTGCTTTAGTCTAGCAGCACTTACATTTATGAACATTGCTGAACTGAGTTGTAACAATTTATTTCTAAAGACCAGCCCAACACCACTGTCTCAGCATCTCTCAAGGGTGTCACCTCTGTCTACATACAGCGAAGCCCAAGGTTTTCTTTGAACACCTGAAACAGAAATACTGCATCTGATATGGAATCATAAGCAGAATTTGGTGTCTATATCTAGGGAAGTTGTCAGCAGAAGGTGATCGACAGTTATAGCCAATGGGTATCCCTGCTCAGAAGGGGTTTATGAAACATTTGTCCATTAAAGCTACTTGTGAGAAGTCCCGCTTTCTAGACCATGAAAGCAAACCAGGATCTTGTGCCACTTTGGTTAGACTAGTGAAAGGTGATTGCTGCTGGGGAGCCAATGGTGCTGCATTGAGTGCAAAAGCAGAGATTTATGAATACCCGAGAGAGAAATGGAAATAAAATAATTTGTCCTGGTGTGAAATTAGAAAGGAACAAAAGATATTTGTGCTGGGTGTGTTGTCATATGTCATTTTATGGGCTTTAAGCAATCAAAATAATTATTGGGCTACAAACATGATGGCCTTAGTTGTCTACATTTTATCTTACCTTATTGTTTTTCAGTGAGGTTCAAAAGCAGACAGAACATGCTATTCCTCCACACTGAGTAATGTTTATGTTTGGAAAAGAGATTAGAAATCTTCCAGTGAAAGAGAGACTTATTTCATGGAGATAAAAACTGCTTATTAAATCTGCCCTTAAATCCAGCTGACTGGCCAAACCCTAAGTGTTGCAAAGTCTAAACATTTCTGTGAGTTGTTTTCTGCTACTTTCACTGCTGCAATAGCTAAGCTATTGTTAGCCAGTAGGTGTAAGTGTATGAGTATATGAGTGGCTGTGTTTGTAAAGAATGGATAATACCCTTTATGCAAGTCTTTAAGTATTAGCACTAAATACAACACATTTTCTCATATGTTTGTTCTTTGGTCAAACTTTGTCTTTGACTCACACTCCTTTCCAGAAATTCTTCTGGTTTTTTTGAGAGTCCTGAAGCTATCTATCAAAATGAATATTTTTTTCTAAGAAAATTCCCTTTAGAAAGAAGGAAGTAGAAGAGAACAAAGGCAAAGAGACTGTGACAATGACTCATTATGTTCTTTATAAATTATAGCTGTGAAGTCAATGCAAATTGTTTCTCACAGTTTCAAAACCCACTATAAGACAATAACTTAGGGCTATAGAAAGAGGAGCACCTAGAGAAATAATGGTGGGTTTTTTTCTGTAAACATAGGGAAGTGTGCAACAAAAAGTAGAGTTATTTGGAAAGCACTTGAAGATGCACTGTTAGATTTATTTCATGTTGTAGCATGCAAAACTAAAGCAGAATCAAAGTCTTGAACTCATAGGACTTGTGGTACTAATTAGGCCTGATGTTTCTATAATTTGTTTGGCAAACTACCATTACATGGGACATTTCTAATGGGGGACAGGTCTGAAACCTTCAGGGACAGCAGCAGATAGAGCTCAATCTGATTTGACAAACAGCAGTACCTTCCTTCTCTATGCAAGGGGTGAAATTAGTGGCAGGCTTGGGCTCCAGGAGAAAAGAGCACTTTAGTGCACTCTGAATGGTTAGCACAATGCTTTCTTAGAGGGCAATGGAAAGGCTGATGGGTTCTTGGTCTCTATGCCAGCTCAGGATTCAGGTGCTCTGTTATTATTTCCACTGGGAATGAGAGAGTCTCCAGAGCCCATTGTGCACAATCACTTTGCTATGAAGCTTGTCTGTTTGCTCTGCTTCCAAAATTTTGCTGGCGGAGTCCACACTGTGATAGGGGCCCATGGGTACAACTTAGGTTGCAATTAGATTGGGTAACAGAGCTATTGAAGAGTGGGACGTGAAGTTTCCAGGTGCATTTGTGGTTGCTGGAAGTCCTATGTTCTTACTCAGGCAGAAGCAGCTTTACTGCCATATCTTCACAACTACCTTCCACTAGCCACTGTGCTGGTATACTTAGCAACTCAGAGAGTGCTTGAAACCAAACCACAGCTGAATATACAGCCCTTTATACCCTTTGCTCAAAAGATGCATGCCCTGCAGCTGTGACCTGCAACGAACCTGTGCCCTCAGTAGAGCAAATACCATGATGGGATACTTCATTGTCATTGAGTAGAAGATGGTAGCCTCACTTGATCTGCTATGTAGTCACTGGTGGCTGTCTCTTAGAAGATAAAGTTCTATTAAAAATTGCAAGAAAAGTACTGTAGCTTGGTCTTTCAGTGTTCAATTTTGTTACTCTTAAACATAGATCTTAACTTTACAATGCAACCACGTCATTGGTATATTGGAAATATCTTTGTTTACAAAATTATTTTTTATGTCTTAGCACTCTCTGAGGGTTAGAAAACAGATTTGGAAACTTTCCTAATGTATCTTAAAGAAATGTCTATTGACATGAGCTAGCTGAGTCACTACCTAAGTCACCACATCTCTAGGTGTACACTACAGCTGTGTTTTACAGAAGAAGCATTTTAAAAGCAATTGTGTGGGCGCATGTATAGATATGTGCGTACAGCCCTCATAGTTTCAGACAATATGCTTGAAGGATGTGTAAGGATGAACTCACTTAGATCTGGCTTTTACAAATTCTTCATCAGTGTGACTGAATTCCAGCTCATTCCTTCCTTAGATAGATAGGCCTGGCAGTGTATCATAAGGGATATTTTCCTGTTATTTTAAGAAAGCAAGGTCCTTTTACTTTATCTTTCCATGATATTACAAAGAGTTTCCTTGAAGCCATACCTTATCATGCATCCTGGCAAGCACGGAAGCACTCACGCCTGATCATTACCCATTAAAATGTCCTTTGAGGAAGTGGTTTGAACCTTTGATCCTGAGAAAACTGTTTGATACCACATATTTTATATCCCATGTGTACTTCTCTAGTGTAGCATTATTAATAGCTCTTCCACCAACTTCTTCAGCTGCTCATCTTTTAGATATAAACTCCACTTCCATCATTTGCCAAAAAATTACAATTATTTCATGTTAAGAGCAAACCTGTTTTTAAGGTTTTTTTTTTTTCAGAGATACAACTCCATTGACAGAGGACTGGAATATTATTTGAAGTCATCTTTTCTGCACCTAGTAATGGGAAAATTATGTCTCTACTAGCTCCACAAGCTCTGGGCCAGATTGTCACCCCACCTATTCCATCTTCTAGCCCTCTGTCACGCCCCACATCTTATACCCATATAAGTCTGCCTGAGGACTAGGTGGACAGAGTTACACTCCAGTTTTACCTTGCCACCCTAGGTAGTGAAATAATGATGACATAAATTCAATAATTCCCAACAGGAGGTGAGAAATTCATGTGTCTTGAGAAATAAAACCCTCAGCATGTCAATAGATACATGAGCTTAGGAAGGAAAGAGGAAGACAGTTTTCAGGAGGGAAATGAAAAGGCAAAAGGCTGAAGGGGAACAGCACCATAAAATACAGACAGAGCATATGATAAAACATCTTCTTTTAATGACTGTACAGAGCTGCCATCCTTCAGAGTCTACTGACGGTTTCTATACACTCCAGCCTATCCATGGAGTAAAGTAGCTTCAACCAAGAAAGCTACATGTCCTTACATCTGGGTGGTAGTGGAGAGGTACTGGTGCAGGAGTGGATGAGTGACTGCATCTGCTCCATTTCCTTCTTTTGTTAGCGTACTCTTTGGTTGGTTCTCATTTCACACAGTTCCTGACCATCCCTTTGTACTTGACAATAAGTGGAAGAGAAGTCAGAATGCAAGCTATTGTAAATGGCTACATTAATGACCCCTGCTGATGTAATATTCCCTCCCACAGTGTTTTGACAGTAATTCAGTAATTGTTTTCTAAGTGGGTTACTCCTTCTTCTGAGAAAAAAAAAATGCAGATACCTCTTACATTGTAGTGGCTGTCCTCAAAATGCATCACTGAAACTAATTCCTCTGATGACCTAAGTGAAGCTGGCTGTCAGGTTTCAACAACTGGAAGACAGGTGTACCTCACTAAGTCTGTATCAGTCCAGGGTTTCAACCATCTTCCTGCCGTTCCAAGAGCTGGCAGGGCAGCTGAGTAAATGGAACATACTCTCTTCTTGCTTTTGCTGATTTTTTGCCACTAAACTCAATGTATTTCCAGACAAATATTAATTGTTTTTCTTACACTACACACTATTGCTTTCTGTTGTTGCAATTAGATGGCTCTGCTCTGGATTCACTTCTAGCATGGCTTCCATACTCTCTCAGAAACACCATGTGTATACGGCTGCTAGTAATTGGAGTAAGATGAGATGAGGGAGTTTCCAAAGTTGCCTTTGAGGCTTCTTTTGAAAAAAGAATTAATGAGACTCCCAGCAGCAGCTTCAGTTCCTAACGACTGCATTATCGTGGCCAGACTCCCATCTGCCATGATCTCATGGTCAGTAAACTGTGCCAAGCATGAGGGAAAGAGGCACAGCTCTGGTTACGATATGGAGAGCATGTGACAATATCTCTTGGCACAGGATTGTAGAGTGTGCTCAATGGCTATTGCTTTACCACTTTAATATGCATTGGCTACAATGACATAAGTATGCACAGTATAATATGAACTCGAGCGTCTGTAAAATTTGTTGAGTGGATAAGTAAAAGGCAAGGGAACACCTGGATCCTTCTGTAGTGTCTGATCATGCACACCATGTGTCTGAGCCTCAGTGGGAGTAACGCACCCGCTCGAAATTTCATTCCAAGAAATCTTTTTTGTACCCTTCTTTCACCAGCTAAATGAGAACTATATGGCAGTGTTTGACAAGGGATTCAGGAGGTGTGTTTTCTTCTTCATCAGGGACTCAGAGATTCCTCCAGGCCTATGCTTTTCTCTTCTCTGTTTGGAAGCTTGAACAATTCTAATAAATATATTAATTCATCTTTTTATCTGTACAAAGCAGAGCAGTCAGTGGTAACAAAACAGATCAGGAAAAATTTTCAAAGAAATAAATGGTATAATAATACCTAGATATTTTAAAGAGGTGCTATTACAACTCTGTTTACTGACTTGGATTTCTTTTTCATCTGTTTTATGTGTTTAATTTCACACATGTTGATAAGAGGCAAAATTCAAAATCTTCCCTTGGAACACTGTGCAATTAATGGAGCTTATTCTGAAGATGAACCTGGATCTCAGCACCTTTAGAAAAGTATGACTAATACTTGAAAGGAACCCAGAGTCTTTTTCTTTCTTTCAATTTAGGACTGAGATGAAGAGGAAAAGGTACTTGAGGGTCCCTCTCCCACAGCCTCCCACAGGCAAAAGGAAGAAAGAAAGAATAGTGGAGGTGAGGATTAGAGGTAAAATAAGTTCTGTGAGTGGTGAGGTGAGGACAGCACAACACAGAACATTCAAGAAAGGAGTGAGTAGGTGTTTGTTTTACATGTTCCCCAGTGGAAAGTTCCTCTTTTCAATGGCCTCTGGTATCAACAGTGCAATGAAGACCGGTCCCACCTATCTATTTCATCATAAGCCTGCCAGACAGTGGCAACACTAGTCTCAAGAAATTTCTAATCTTGATCAGCATATGAGCATTTGTTGTGTGAATTCTCATTTTTTTTACCTCTCTAGAAACATAAGCTCTAACATATATATCCATATCTCTTAGTTGCCAAGTCCAGAGCTGCAATTCTGCAAAATGTTTAACAGATTAGAGTGCAGTAGAGTACATGCTTAAACTATTTCAGAAATAAGATCAGATTTTCTTCCACTTCCATTTCTGTTCTTAGTCTTGTTTTTTTTTTCTCACTTAGATGATTAAATTTATAAATTTTATTTGCCATATATATATATACACATATACATATGTAAACTTTGAATGCCTATATTTTTGCATTTGGAGAAACATGAAAGAAAAAGCTGCTTTGTTTAGGGCTGTTGATTTGAAATAACTTAAAATAAAACTAGAATTGGAGAATGTTTTTTTTAATAAGTAATTCATTTTTCCAAAATATAGAATTTCAGAACATTCAAACCAGAATTTGGCATGATTTTATGGATAGTTGTATTTGAGTTTTACATAATTTCCTCTTTACATGTTCTGAATTTTTTTTAATTTGTTGTTTTGAGGCATTAGTTAATTTCAATGTTTTTCTGCCTTTAATGCTAATTTTTAAAGGGATAAGAAAATTCAAGGAATAGCTAAAAATTGCCAAGCTAAAAAATATCCTGTCTCATTCTGAGCTGAATGAAAAGTTTCAGTCAATAGTAAACATTTTAATTGCCTTGTTATTGTTGTATTGCTTAGTGAAAAATGTAATTTCAGACTAAGCCAAAACAAATGAAAATATTTTTCTCTTGAAAGAACTGAAAACTTGAGTTTTTAAAAACTGTAATTGAAACCACATAAGTAAGTTGGAAATGGAAAGATATATTCTGATGTAGATAATCTCCCTACCACCAATCCAATAATTGTGGTCAGCCATTGGATGAAAATGACTGTGATTTATCTAATTTAATTTCAGTATCTAAGGGTCTACTGTCTAAACCTGAACTAGTCCGTGTAACTTTCTTTTATAGCCAATGATGTGAAAGAAACCGTTCACAGAATGTGAGAATGCGAGCATCACATCAGGTCTCTCCAGTACCTTTTTAGGATGGGATGACTCAGAAATTCCTGTTTCTTTCCTCTGGACTTAAAAAGAGACCAGTGGCACCACTTAGATTAGTACAACTCATGCTAAGCCGAATGGGGTGAATTGCATTAATTACATCTTTCCAAGGAAAAGGAGGTCAAGGCCCAATGCAGCTGAATTATATTATATTACATTATATGGAATGATTTTGGCATTCATCAAGAATCTTGCTTTTTTTGCATGGATGATCAGGAAATTCAGATCCTAAAACAAAAAGCTTCCTAATCACACACGAATACAGACTAAAAAGTCCCCTTTGCAAGATCAGAGCCAGTTCTACCAGACATTTTAATGCTAAGTCAGATCAGTCAAGTGATAATTAACTTTAATTGGCACACCCACAAACTGTAACATTTACCCAGTGCAGATGAGTGATTTAAAAATAATGGGCATTCTTATCTTTAAATGAAGAGAGCAAAGAAAATAAACTTTAAGCAATATTTCTAATATTATCATTGCTGTTTTACCTCTGTTCTGTATGACTAAGACTAGACAGAAGAGTCCTGGCAGGAACTAGTGTTGCATATTAATTTCTGATCCTTGCAGTCTAACTAACTATAAGCATTTATTATCTCTAAAATGACTCTTACTACATGTTATCATACCAACTCTTACTGGCTGATAGAGCTCTTGAGAGAACTGGACTTCGACTGCACTTTGGGGAGCCAGTTAGTTCTTGCATATGGTGAACAGCTTGTCTCCCCATGCTCAAATGGAGCAACCTTGACTGATTTTTACAGGTCTCCTGCTCTTCTCTGTGTTTCAAAAAGGACAATGTACTCCTTCCAAGGAATTAATATATAAGCTGGACTTGAACTGCACAACTCAGTGACATAGGCTCAAGAAGCAGTTTTAAATATTGTATTTAAACCTAAATTCAAGTATGAGACAGGCAACGACTGAACGAATATGTTTGCAGAAGAATAACTTCATTACAGCACTGAAGGAAGTGTGATGTGTCTTTACAAGAATCTCCAGTGGCAGCAATTTACCACTGGGCATAAAAGGATGAAGCATAAAACACACTGATAAAAACAAAAAGAAAAAAATATACTGGCTGAAGAAAAGAAGAGAAATCAAAAACAAAAGCGGACAGAAAAGGAAACAAAAGAATAAATCAAAGTGACTGGAATGGTTGTGTATATGTTGTATGGAAATGTATTTAGAAAAGAGCAAGTGGTATAATGTGCTAAGCAGACTGGAAGGATACATTGGTTAATAGCACAGATAATCTGCTTCAATGGGGACAGATGAGTTGTTGCTGTTAGGTATGCTTCCTTTAGCAGTGCAGGGTTCCAAAATGTCCTTCTTTCAGTGCTGCAACATGCTTTGCAGGAAATATATGAATGCCATGAGGGTTTGACTATCACACTATAATTAAAAAAAAATTTTTGGACAGAATGCATTAATCAGTGCAAGATTATTTAAGTAAATAACATAAATTGTGTAGGAATATTTGGTCATATTTTTAAAACTTCTAAAATGCAGAAAACTTATTATTATGATTTTTTCCCATAAATGAAGCTCTTACATACTGTTTTCTAAGCATTCCCCTCTCCACTCCTCATTCTGCTTCTAATACCTTCCAAGTGTCTTAAAGGCTGCAATAGAAAGGAGTAGATGAATGAGAAGTGAGTGGGCAATACTGGAGAAGATAGAGCTGTAGTTAGAAAGAAGAGCTTGGAGGAATCAGGGAAAGTGGATTGTGTCACTGAAGATGTCGATGAAGGAGTAGCTCTTCTGTTTGATTGAGGGGAAAGGGTCTGATGGAGTGTTGTTATGAAAACTTAGTTTACAGGCTCTTGTTGCAGACTATGATGAGAAGGTAAAAAGGGAGGGTCTACCAATGTCAAAGAAGAAAACTGATCCAAAACCTTTTGATTTATTGCGACTTTTTTTTATTTTGCCTTTTTCAATGTTCATTTAAAATAACTCATGCACAAACTGTGAAGAAAACAGAAAGAAAAAGGTTTTCTTTCTTTCAAGGTTAGAAATTAATATTTTAATAAAAGTCTTTGAGATGGAAGATGAACAATGACATGTTTTGGCAAGACCTGACAGGACAACTACAGCAAAAAAGGACTTTTCACTTTGGAAAAACAAAAACATTAAACTTCAGTGATCAGAGTTTTGCATAACAAATTGACAAAAGGAACTCAGTAGTATGAAAAAAGACAAAAATAACCTATGTGTTACTAGAGCAAAGAATGGCATATTGTATCTACCTCTTTCAAAGTACCTCTCTAACTTCTTATGTGAAAATTTACAGTATTTCTCTTAAATTCAGGGATCCAATCTGTGTTTCCCAGCAAAAGGAAATCAGAAGTTTTGTCTACTCTTGAAGATAGACCAGACTACACATTTTCTTGAGAAAGCAAATGGACAGGAAAACACTGATTTAAATAATATCCTTTATGTCTGTTGGCATAACACAAAACACTTTATGCTTCAGACTTTACTGCTTTGTTTGAAGTTGACTAGTAATATGCAACTTTCAAAAGTTTGCTGTGTAGATCTGGCTCTAGACTTCTGGGAGATCTCTTCTAATTGACATGTTTTAGCCTGTGTTTTGTTCAGATTTGTACATACTTGGTATGTGCATACACCCTTGTAATACTTAGGGACATACAGTGGTTGATAATGAATTGTCATCAGCAGTTGTGCTTAAGATAGTCAAGTGCACAAGTAAACATGTATTCTGGAGGCATCAGAGACCAGAGTTTGAATATTCGCCCAGATGTCAGGTGCTGCTGAATTTTAATCCTGGGTCTGGCATAGATTTGCTGTGTAGCCTGTGGCAAATCACATAATCTCCCTGCCTCAGAGCCCCCACCTGTGAAGCAGGGATAATAACACTTACAATTTCCTACCTCACAGGCTGTTTTGAGGATTAATTGATGTCTGAGAAGTGCTTTATATGCTGGAAGTCCTGGCTTATGGGGAGGTATTTTGACTGTGTCTGAGTATAAATTTGGATCATTGTTTTGGAGTTTTCAGGAGGAATAAAAGAATAATTTATAGAAAATAACAGCATCCTAACAACTCTTTAGGTGGAAAATCCATTGTTTTGTCAGTGTCTAAGTCTCCTTGTGTATGACGTTATACACAAATTCTACTGTTGGCATCAGCAAGTGGCCTTTTTTGGGGAAGCATTTGGAGGATTAACTTGCAAATTCTCTTATTGGACCCATGGAGTCTGATTAAGGACTTGAGAAATTATTGCACAACGTAATTTAATTTTCTACCTATTAAATACTTCCTTTCTTGGTGTTGTTGCCCCTGTATTGAGCCTTAGTGTTTCTTTGGCCCATGAGAATTATTGAGAAAGAGTATGACCTTCAAGAAAGTACATTCCTGACATACTGGCAAGGTTGTCAGAAGAAAGGGGACCAAGAGTGCCAGAAGATCCACCAGTTAGATAGGAATACAAAAGGGAAACAAGAGTCCTTTCTTTAACAGCATTTCATTGCCATGGTAGGAGAAGGCAGGTTGTGTACAGAGAAACCCCAAGGACTCTGAGCTGCCTGTGGTTCAGGTTGGGATGAAATGCATTTGGCTGCCATGGTAGGCTACCCAGGAACCAGGGCCAATGCTGCTGGAAGGCACTCCTGCCTGCCTTGGCATGCCCACTCACACCCCCACAGTGCTTCCTCCATGAACCACTGAAGAGAAAAACAGCTTTCAGAAAATGGGGTTGTTTTTAAACCCAGGTGATCTTGCTAACGGGAGCTATGTGCTGGCACCTGGAAAGATGCAGTTGAAGGCAGGAGTGGCAAACATGAACCCCTTACAGTGGTGTTTCTGCTGAAGTTCCTGTATTGCAAAACTAGGACCTGAGTAGGAGTGGTAGAATCTTTTTTCCCTTATGAGGGAAAACCGAGACTGTGATTCTCCTACCTGCAACTATACATGGTCACTATTGCCCCTGCAGAATGGAAGTAATTTGCTATCTGTCTGATTACTACACCCACTTTTAACTCATGTTGCACAGTATAAAATGACTATGAAGCAGCACAGAAAAGACTGGAATTATTGATGGTAAAATCACAAAACACCCATGTCATTTTTATCATTGTAGCTATGGACTGAAAAACCAAACAAAACTCCCTTACCACATAAAGTCTGATCTCATGAAGGCTCACATTACTGCATACTTCCTAAAGTTGCGTATAAACGATTGCTATCTCAGCTTTCCTAGTATGCAGTTCTAAATGCAATGGTTAGTTAAAAATAACTGAGCAAAGATAGAAATATGTGACCCATTACTTTGAAGTGTACTCTGCACTAGAGTAAGGGTTTCTGGTAACAGCAGCTAATAAGATTTTAAACAGCTCTGACTGTTGACTAGAAATTGCCAGGGAAAGACATATTAGCTGGCAGTGACCAAAGCTGGGAAGATTTTTGAATTCACAGTAACCAGTTGAGACTTTTTTTAGATGTCAAACTATTTCTAGATGCATTAATTTTAAAACATTGACTTTTTTTGCTCATGTGACACAAAAATAGAGTAATCAATACGTGTTGTATAGTACATTTGCTAAGCATACTTCAATTTTCTAAGCTGTACAAAACTGGTGAGAAATGCCCTCGCAGAGAGTCATAGAATAGTTTAGGTTGAAAGGGTCCTTAAAGATCATCTAGTTCCTACCCCCCTACCATGGGCTGCCCAAGGTCCCATCCAACTTGGCTTTGAACACCTCCAAGGACGGGACATCCACAACTTCCCTGGGCAACCTGTTCCAGCGTCTTACCACTCTCATAGTGAAGGAATTCTTCCTAATGTCCAGTCTAAATCTACCTCTCTCCAGTTTATACCCATTGCCCCATGTCCTGTCTCTACAAGCCTTTGTAAACTGTCCCTCTCCAGCTTTCTTGTAGCCCCTTCAGGTACTGGATTGTCGTTTTAAGATCTCCTCAGTGCCTTCTCTTCTCCAAGCTGAACAAGCCCAAGACTCTCAACCTGCCCTCCTATGGGAGGTGCTCCAGCCCTTGGATCATCTTTGTAGCTCTCCTCTGGACCTGTTCCAGCAGCTGTACATCCTTCTTATGTTTGAGATTCCAGAACTGGACACAGTACTCCAGATGAGGTCTCCCAAGAGAGGAATAGAGGGGCAGAATCACCTCTCTTGACTTGCTGGCCACGCTTCTATTGATGCAGCCCAGGATACAGCTGGCCTTCTGGGCTGTGAGTGCACATTGCCAGCTCATGTCAAGCTTCACATCCACCAGCACCCCCAAGTCCTTCTCTGCAGGGCAGCTCTATCATCCCCCATCCTGTATTGAAATCATGGATTGCCCTGACCCAGGTGTAGGACCCTTGCATTTGGCCTTGTTGAACCTCATGAGATTTGCACAGGCCCACTTCTCCAGCTTGTCCAGGTCCCTCTGGATTGCATCCTGTCCTTCCAGTATGGCAGGCTGGCTGGCACAGTTACAGAGAGTTAAGCTGTTTCATGGCATCTCCAGATCAGATCCCATTGTGGTCACTCAGTTCTGAAGCAAAAAAAAATATTCTGGCATGAGAGAGCTGGGGTTGTTTAACCTAGAGAAGAGGAGGCTGAGGGGAGACCTTATTGCTCTCTACAACTACCTGAAGGGAGGTTGTGGGGAGGAGGGTGCTGGCCTCTTCTCCCTAGTGACAAGTGAGAGGACAAGAGGGAATGGACTCAAGCTCCACCAGGCTCGACATAAGGAAAAAATATTCACTGAAAGGGTCATGAGGCACTGCAACAGGCTGCCCAGGGAGGTGGTTGACTCGCCTTCCCTGGAGGTATTTAAGTTGCAGGTGAATGAGGTACTGAGGGGCATGGTTTAGAGATTGGTGGGAATGGTTGGACTCGATGGTCTGGTGGGTCTCTTTCAACCTGGTGATTCTATGATTCTATGATTATTTTGCTTTCAGTGTATTTGCTTTCAGTGTTATTGTTTGATAATAAAACTAATTTTTTCCACATCTCCAAATCTGGGAGATACTCTCAAATAAATAATAAATTCCATTCTAATATTTGTCAACGTATTTTTCTTTCTTCCATATCTGAAGAATAAATGCCTATTTTAGGCTAAGAAAGTTGGTGAGGGTGGAATATGTTTATCCAAGTTTGTGGTCAGTGAATGTTTCCTTTGTAACAAGCTCCATCTATGATACATCTGGGCACAGATGGACTCTGCAGAAATGGGAAGGTAGCTAAAAGAGGAGGGAAATGAATTCCTACTCATACCGCCACTACACGTCACAACATTTTGCGGTATTTCATGTTATATCATACATGTTTTATCTGGCCCTTTTAGAATGTCTTTAGATTTAATAAAATATCGTTGCTGATATTCTTTTGGGGTTTTCAGTTGAAAAAATAATGTTGCTTTTGTATAGCTCTGTGGGATAGGTGGAACTGGGAAACACAAGTGTCCTGCAGAATCAACCAAGGGAACACTAACGTAACAGGAAGTTTGTGCAGAAAAAGGAAAGCTGGATGGATGTGAGACTGTGGAAGCCATGAGAAAGAAATCTATGGTCAGAGACCAGGCTTTCTCTCACTGCCTCTTCCTTGCAGGAGAGGACATGAGTCAGCAGATAGGCAGAAAAACTTGAACCAATACGCAGTCCTCAGAATGCAAGGACCTCTAGAAATCAAGGATGGAACTGCAGAGAACGTATTTTCTTGCTATTTTCCTATCCCCTGACATTCATTCCTGGTTTCATAGGACAGTTTCTTAGCAGAACATGAGCTTTTGCTTAGACAAAGAAAAGTCTTGAAAATAAAGAAAAAGAAAAGCAATAAAAGACCTATAAGAAACAAATCAGCATGAAACAAATTCAAATCTCCAAATAATTTGTTACTTCAAACATTAGGTACTTGGCAGTGTTTGGATGGCCTTCTGAAAGAATAAGTGGAGAGATATTTTCCTATCTGAAGTTCAGTCCTGAACTCAGAAGGCAGCAGCACAAATGTTTATTTCTTCCCTGCCTTCTGCTGGCTCATTTGCCTCTTCTTTCTCAGGAAGGACAGATGGTAATGACTTGAAGCTGGATTTAAATGCTCTGCTAAAACTCATGGACAATAACGTATTTCCAGAGTTTTAAGTAACTGTAACTTCCAGCTAGACAATGTCTCATTCCTGCTGTCCTGTCCTGTTTGATCTTCTCATAGCTTCAAAAGTAGCAGCTCAAGTTTGGAGACAAGAAGGAAAAGAGAGACTCGGAATAAAAAGTGAAGGCACCAAAAGATGAATGCTGCAACCCTTCTGCTCCAGAACTCTGACCTACAGAGTTGATACAGGGGAGTGAGTGGCTAGAGCCCTTATTTTGTCTGTTTAGACCACTGGGGTACAACTCCCACAACCATTTTGCTCAGCAGCAAGGCTGGCTTCTGTTATTCCTCCATGCTCCACTCAGCCCCTTTCCTTCAACTCCTTTCCCTCTTTGTGCCCTAGTTCACCTCAGGGCATTTCGACAACCTAGCTGAGTGGGGTGGCTTCATAAGCAATTGTTTCGGCACAACTGAGTGGGTAGCAAGCTGCAACTTGGAGGGTGGAAATAAAGTGTTGGGGAGAGCAGGACTCTTGCAAGCCTGTTTTGCTGCCAAAAAAAATAAATGGAGGACCGCCCCACAGGGCACTGCAGCACCCCCTGGGCAACTTGACAGGATGATGCAAAGATCCTGTGTGCCGAGCAGAGAGGCACCAAGAGCTGGCCAACAGGCCAGGTGAGGTACTGGAGAGTAGAGTCTGTGAGTCAGGGCTGCTAGGGATGTATCCTGCCCACCTATGTTCTGCCTGCCTCCCTGCGAAATGGCTGGATTAGGCACAGGCTTCAGAACACAGACTTGAGGAGAAAATGATTGCCGTTCTGGTACTCACCTTTTAAGTAACACAGCAATTAGGACATCAGCTTGGCAAAAGGTGGACATAGCACCTGTGACACCCTCAGCCCTTAGGATAGATGGAGACTGCACAAGAGTGTGTCTGCCTGGCTATCAGATCATTGCTGGAGCAGAAGCAGGGATGTTCCCTCAGCCCTGGAAGGCACTTGGCTGCATAGCACACCTTGTGCAGTTCATTAGTTGGAAAGAAAATGCTCAGGGAGCATCATGCAGCCATATCTGGTTCCAGATGTGGAGTTCTATGTCCCAGTTCTTTCATGAGCTATGTCTTAACCATTCTCAGATACAAGCCATTCCAAGGTCTTTGACTAGGCTGATTTTGCTGGACCATATTGAAAACTTGACACTTGACTAAAGCACACTTCTCTAAATTACTTTTTCTTTTTTGTGTCTTTTCCATTCATACATGCGAGGAAAGTTTGCAGTAGAGTTTGGAAGGGTCATAATCAAATTTCACAAGAAGTTTCAGCACAGCTGTTTTTCTCATATACATAGTCTTTGTCTCACTGTTTTGTTGTGGTTATTAGTAGTATCACTTCAGTGATTTCAATGAAAGGACTCCAGAGATGAATCTGTCCCACTGAATTAGCCTTAATGAGGCATAAAGGAAACTACCAGCTTAAGGGGGAGTCATTTAGTCTTGTTATGAAAGAGTTAATACTCTTTGAAGGATCTCAGGAACACACCCTTTCATTGTCTGTTTGTTTTCTACTCTATAAAGCCTCCTTGCCTAGTTATTCCCTTTCTCTCCTGTTCTTTGTTGCCCACTGCAGCCGAGCTACACCCAGAAAGGGACCACTGGTAGTATCCCAAATGCAGATTTCTCTTAGAAATTGCTGATTTTGTTAGTAAACCATTTCCTTAAGCTGCTGTCTGACATTACATAAATAAATGTTAGTGCAAAATCAGGGCAAATTGTTTTCCTTTTCTCTCAGTACTGCCAGAATGTCTTCAGGAGGGCACAGAAGCACTGGAGTGTGCTTGGTTTCTTCCCCCTCTCACAGTGACCTCACCAAGACTGCATGCAAGCCAGTGAGGAAAACACCCTTTACTTTATTTCACTTAAAAGCTGCCATCATATCTTTTATTGCAGTAGCTGCATTTGCTCAGGTTAAGGGGGAAAGAAATAGGAAGATGTATCTGAAGAACGTCCCCAGACCCCGGGAGGAACAAATCTCTCTAGCACACTATAGTGCAGTTTATGAGCTGCCAGAGGAATAGCTGTTTCCAGATTACAGGGTGCACCATGCAGTTTTAATGTCGCTTTTGAGTTCCTACCCAGCTCCCAAAGCCAGGCTAGGAAGACTTGGCATGGGCAGGTTGAGTCACTTTGCAGGTGGAATTGCACTGTGGGTCCAACATGAGTTAACAGCAATGGATTTGCGACAGCTACTGCACAGAAGAGCCAAGCAGTAACTGCAGGAAGATTGGACATATTTGAAAGATTCAGGAAAGATCCTGTATTTAAAAGGAGCCTCACAGTAGAGAAATGCGTCTGCCTTCTTTCTTCCAACATATACGACAAAGCGTTTGTTCATTCTTATTATCCCAGACAAGCTTTGAAGCAGAGAAGTGCCTGAGGACTTTGTTCCAGGGAGGAGTGTTTAGATGCAATCTGAGAAAGCCATGGAGAGCAGCCCAAGCTCTATCATCGAGGTGGAACTTGTCCAGAGCCCCTTTGGAGCTGGTTACACCCTATTACACTGCAGCCACTGCTGGGTACATATCCACTGCTGTGTGGTATGGCTCTTCATGCTATTATTAGCAATAGCACCTCAGCAGATTCAGGCTGAAAAGCTTCAGTTAGAGGTGGGGGCCCTGATGATGTGAGTCACTAGGCAAATACTTATTAAAAGGACAGGCCCTGCTTTCAATCTGGTTTAGGCTATGCTAATTCTAGACTGCTCAGAGACACCATGTATTCTCAGTGATAGCCTTACTAGCTGGTTTAACTGGCTTTGCTGTTCTCCTGGTCTAGATGTTTAAGTACACTTATACACCTAACTGCCCTTGACATTAGGTAGGTTCATAAATACTTTAAACGATTTGCCCATTTGTGCCATCTAGTTTGCAAAAATCTTTTTTTTTGTGGAGGCAAAAAACCCCCAAACCCACTGAAAAAGTCTCCATCAGGCAAAACACAGCAATCTGTTGCAGTAACCATAAACCACAGTAGTCAGTTACCTTTTCTTCTTCAACACTGCAGGATCTTTTTAAATCCTGTAAGCAAAGAAATTAAGCAGTTTCCTTCAGATATATTATATTTGATAAGAAGATGCAACATATTAGAAACAATGTCTCTATGAGAAAAGGGCATGCATGTCTTGTATTCTGTGATATGTTACATGAGAACTAAACACAACTGAGTAGCCAGTAGAAGCAGAAAGTGGGCTTCTGGAGTTTAGCATGTCCTAGATAAACATGAAGTAGAAAGGCTCAAACAGCACATCCTTACTGCCGCTAAAGACATCTCTCCACAAAAGTAAGGACAGCAGCATCAGATGTATGTTGAAAGGATGAGAGCTGATACTGTTTAGCCTGGAGAAGAGAGGCTCAGGGGGATCTTATCAATGTTTACAAACATCTGAAGAGAGGGTATAAAGAAGATGGGGGGCAGGTTTTTTTCAGTGGTGCCTAGTGACAGGACCATAGGCAATAAGCTAAAAAAGAGGTTCTGTCTGAACATCAGGAAACACTGTGTTACTGTGATGGTAACTGAAGTCTGGACCAAGTTGCCCACAGAGGCTGTGGAGTATCCATCCCTGGAAATACTGAAAAGCATCTGGACATTTTTCTGAGTCACCAGCTCTAGATGGCCCTGCTTGAGCAAGGAGTTGGACTAGATGATCTCCAGAGATACCTTTCAACCTCAGCCATTCTGGAACTCTGTGAAAAGCCTGTAGCCATTATTTGATTTTGAAGCGTTTGTTGTATCTCATACACATGGAAGTGGGAAAAAAGTCAAATTTATATACTTCCATAAATGCTGTAATATCCCACATTTCTTAATAAGACACACAGAAGTCTCTCATGGCCACAAGGACCATTGAATAAAATGACCAGTGATACTTGTCCAGAAGGAGACTGCTGACCTTCTGCAGTCTTTGATAGACAAGTTATATGAAGAGACAAGAACCCTGGAATCCTTTCACCTCTGCTTCCCAGTGGAAACTATTACTCTTGGCAAACATATTGCTACAGTTTTGCAGCACAGCTCTTTTGCAGCTAGTGGCTGAATGGGTGTCACTCTCAGAGGCAGGAGCCAAACAAACTATTATTCTACATAGGTGTTTATAGTTTTTGGAAGAGCCATATGTGAAATGTATGTGAAAATGATGTAATCTGGCATGGTAAATCCACTTTTCTGGAAAAACAAAAAGGAAGAAAAGGCAAGAAAAAACAGTTGCTGGATGTTGACATGTTAGCCTGTTCCATTCCTACCAATGACAGTAAAAGAGACTAGGATATTTAAATCCAAACTAATTATCTTTCTCTTACACATTACTGATGCGCGCATTATTTAACTACTGGAATTCTGCACACAGTCAAATCTCAAATCCCATGACAGTTAACCCCCCCAACTTTAAAGAAACATTTTTCTAAGGCAGAAGAAATCACATATCAAGTGGAAGACTATCAACCCAATAATAACTGATTCTGTTTCTTACTACAATGTGGTAATATATTCTTCAAATACTATTGTGTGCCTGCCATTCATTGGTCCCAGTGATACAAATGTTCTTTACATGTATCCACAGATTTGATCATAATGAAAGTGAGTCTTGGATTTTTATGAGCATCTTGAGAGCCTGATTGTGATGGACCATGCAGGCTAACAATGGTACTTGTTTCCAGCCCAGCCTGAGTGCTGGATCTTTGCCCGGAAGATACATACAAGCAACAGCTTTTTAAAATTTTTTTCTTTTTTTTTTCTTTTTTTCTTTTTTAAACTGAGAAGGGTAAATTTAAGAAAACTGATGTCAATTTAATGTTAGAGAAAATAGGAAATTAAAGATTTGCAAGTTCTGGGGCAGTTGTCTTCTGGTAATGTTGTGCACTGAAAGCCTATCCTAGTACCTTCTGTTTTGTTCGTTGTGTTTGTTTTCTTTTCAAAGAACGCCATAATAAAGGCAGGAGACTTTGTGATGCATTAAAGACCCTAGGCTTTAAATTGCCTCTTTTTAGAAGTTACAGTGTGTCCCCATTCTCAAGGCTAGTTATTACAGGCTCAGTGTGGAGGAGGATTTGTGTCACTTTTCTGCTGATGAGTCTGTATGTCAACCCAAAACACGCATCAGTCTCATGCAGGGCTATGCACCCTCAAAATGATCCCATGCCCTTTTCACAGCTTGCTTTGACAGCTCTCCAGGAAAAGAGTCAACAGGGTTTAACATTGTCCCTCCCCTGCCTTAGAGTAATACAACGTGTAACAGCACTACCAACACTGTCTTGCTCAGATCAGTGGGAGAAAAAAGGATGCTGGGTACCTGAGTATCTGACCTCAGAGGTTAGGCACAAGTTGTACCATATACTTGGTTTGGCTGACCTTAGTCCAGAGGTTTGGGTTTAACTGTCTTGTTTATTTATAGAGAAGACACAGAGGAAAATGAGAATTATCTTGTTCAGAGACACAGATGATAACTAAATAATTTAGTAATTTCCGTAGCTTACGTCTTGTTGGAAGAAGTAAGCTCGTGAAAGATTGCTTTTCTCCCTACTATAGTAAAAATTTTAAAGGAGGAAGCCCCAAACCTCTTTGTGTCTGAAAATGAGGGGAGACCTCATTGCTTTCTACAACTACCTAAAAGGAAGTTGTGGAAAGGAGGGTGCTGGCCTCTTCTCCCAAGTGACAGGGGACAGGACAAGAGGAAATGGACTCAAGCTGCATCAGAGGAGGTTTAGACTGTACAATAGGAAAAAAATTTTCATGGGAAGGGTCACTGGGCACTGGAACAGGCTGCCCAGGGAGGTGGTTGAGTCACCTTCTTTGGAGGTGTTTAAGGGATGGGTAGACGAGGTGCTGAGGGCATGGTTTAGTGTTTGATAGGAATGATTGGACTCGATGATCCAATGGGTCTCTTTCAACCTGTTTATTCTATGATTCTATGATTTGAGACCATCTTAGGTCAGGAGGAATTGACCTCTGGAAGTGTCCCTGTGAGAAACACTGGGAACCAAGATGCCTGGTCTGGACTATAAACTTAACTTCTACACAGCTGAAGCTTCTCCAAATGTTCTTATTATTATTCTATTTTTTTCCCATAATAGATGTTTTACATGACATGTAAAGCGTTAGGGCAATATTTTCACATCCTTCCTTTTTCAGGCCATAGTAAGATACATTTTATTAAATAAACCGACACTTTACACATAATTTCTGGATATTATAAAAGAAGATAGTCTACCATAGGTTGATTTCTCCCCTCTCATATCCTCCATATGGCACCCAGCTTTGCATTATCCACAAAAACCACTGATGTCTGATAATGATGGGGCTTAGACTCTAGGGATAGAAGGACCTCACTACAATTTGAATGTCTCCAAGGTGGTCCTACTGATAACACTGGTCCTACTGATATGTAGTTTTCCTATGCAGAGAAGATAAGCATGGCTGCTGTATTGATGTGCAATTGTACTTTCAAATGCTGAAACAACTTCTGTTTCTCGTGAAGGACAGCTGTCAGTCTTTGCATGTATGGCCTTGTGGTATATTTCCAGTAGGAAGACAATACATCAAAACATCACCTTTCCAACATGCTCTGACTTCTTCTTAGACCTTCTTCAAGTTCAAACTATTCTGTACACAGAGTGAGTTTTCAACTGTAGGATGTCCAGAGTTCTTCCTGGGAAATGTCATGGAGAAATAAAAGTTTGGGTACTATATAACATATGCACACAAGCCTGACACACCTGAGAAGCACTGTATCAGCTGCACATGTACCACACAGATGGCTGACACATGCTTTGCAAGTTCATTACATCTCTTGTGTATCAGGTGATCCACTGTGAATGCACCTGTGAGGACCTGGTGTCTCTGAGGAGGGTCAGGCTCCTGGTGCATTGACCTGTCCATGAGCAGGGAAAATACATCTGTGGTATGTGGGGTAGGTGCCAGTTAATAAGTTCCCATCTCCCATGAGACTCAGCTGGTCTGTTATGAAGGCAGCAGGAGGTCTCCCAGGCAGAACCTGCCCCAGTCTCGTCTGACCTCAACAAACACTTAGTATTTCTGGGTTAACTTGCAAAAAGTAAGAAAAAAAAAGTGAGAAAATCAAGCACAACACTTTGAAGGAGAATTTGTGGCTGGTAGGAATCCTGGGTAAACACAATTGTTTCTTAAGCATAGATCTTCCCTATGCTCAGCTCTTCATTGGTGCAGAGTATGAGAGCCAATCTTCTCATTGGAGTAGGGCTAGAGTAGTGTTCTGTGTTTGCAGCAATGTCCCATGGCAGTGGGACAGTCAAAATCATAAAAGCATCTCAAGACGTGAGATCAGAGTTCTAAAGAAGCTACTTTGTGTTGTAGCAAAAGCACAAACCACCATGCCTGTTTTTGCGCAAATACAGCTCTGAATCCTGGGGCAGAGTTACATACGATGAAAATGGACATAGCTCTCTTTGATGCGTGAGTGGGAAGACGTTGTTTTAACCTAGATAACTGTCTGGGTCACCAAGTACTTTGAATATACTGCTATTTATTTTTACATCAGGGGAAGCTGTTTGACTTATGAGAACAGGACTGTTGCAGCATCTTTGGAGTTACTCAGCCACCTATGTGGAGCACAGAGCCCTCACATCAGATGTAAAGAAGAAGTAATTTGAAATCAGGCATCAGGTTTTCTAGTTTGATAGGCTCCAACAGGAGCCTATTTGAATTATCAAAGTCAGTGTTTGGTTTGGAGTAATCCCAGAAATTTTCAAGAGCTTTTTCTGTTATGAACTCACAACAGGACATCTTATATAAGTTCTTTTTGGTAAAGCTCACAATTAGGTAAGTAATGATCTTGGAAAGTTAAGTAGATAATAAGATTGTCAAAACATATTAAAACCTTTCCCCCCTCTATTATGACCATGAAATACAATCCTCAAAAGCTGCAAGTGTGCAGCCTCATGGAAGGGCCCACGAGTAGGTATCGCAACAAATAAAACCAAAACCAAAATCCTGATTGATAAATGAAGCCTGTATTTCTTGTTCATTTGCCTATAACTGTAAACATTCGTAATGCTGAATGTTTTTGCTGTTTAGAGGCTTTGCTGAGAAAACATGGCTTTGAAAATCAAAACAGAGAGCAGAGCTACACCGTCAAGTTAGGATATTTTATGGTTTTTAACAGTATGATGCAATTTTAAATTATTTTTTTTTCAATTAGAAAGGATATAAGCATATTGAAAGTATTACACAATGAATTTAACCAGAGCATTACTGCTTTGGGAGAGGGAATTATTTTCTTCTTGTTTAGAGAAAAGTTGGTATATGATGCCTTCTGCTATGAACAAGTTACCTAAAAAATTGCCTTAAGCTTAAATGTGAAGGAGAAAGAGGCTGACAACATATACCATCTGCCACTCCTCCTTTAAAGTGGATTATGTGCATCCTCCATTCAGGAAATTCAGAAAGATGTAGCTGATCTTTCCTCTGAATCACAGTAGGTAATAGAGCTTCAGGGTGGTTTTCAGTGCTCTGTATTTGATATTCTGGTCTCTCCATTGAATGGAGATGATTGGGAGACTAATAATTTCTGTCGCAAAATCTACATTTAATTTATCAACATTTGTACTCAAAAGAAAATACCTATATTCAATAGAACTCTTCATTTTTGGCCTAAATAGCAAACAATGTATAACTGGAAGATATGTCTGAGCAATTAATATGAGAGCCACATATCTGGGTATCACTCAGGGACCACAGTCCCTGCTTCTGCACAGCCTCTGCTCCCTGTGGTTAACCCCAAACCATTGCATGGAGGGGCTGAGCCCAGTGGAGGTTTCAGGTCTGCCTCCACACTGCAAAGCTAGCAAAAGTCAGCTGCTTGCTGAGTCCACCACAGAAATGCCACCTATGTATACTACTGCCCCCTCCAAGGGTCATGAAGTATTTAGCAACAGAGGAATATGAGAAATAGCTTTCCCATTCAGGAAGAGTTTTTGACATTTCAACATTATTTTCTTGCCTAACCCATGACAAAAATATGTCCTTTTGGAAGGAAACTCAAGAAAATATGGATGAAGGCAAGACTTTTCATCAACTAAGATTGGCATTTAATTACAGTGAAGCTGAAAAGACTATTTCAAATTTTTCTGCTTTAAACTTCATTCTTTAGTGTAAAATTCTACATTGAGAGCAAATTTTAAGTGGAAAAAAATGCCTTATTGTACAAATGTTAAAATAGTAGGCTTTTGTCAACTTTGGAAAAAGAAGTCTCCTTGTTCACAGACCAGTTCTTCTATGTAAATAGTTTAATAATAAATATTTTCCTGATTTAAAAGTGTCCAAAGCCACTTAAAGGGAAACCACCTGATTATGATTATCTGTGTACAAATGAAAGAGATGAAATCTTGCAAATATTTGTGAATGACATATGTTTGACTATAAGATCTGTTTGTGGATGCATGAAGCAAAAAGTGTTCAGTGGCCTAGTTTTGTGGTGAGCTGAATATCTGGGAGGAAAGTGTAAAACAGTCTCATGATGTATATTTGGAAATAGGGTTATTTTAAAATCACGATATCAGGCAAATATTTTAGATTTGAAGAGTCAAATGGAAAAACCACATTGAAGGAGGTCAAAATGGTTTTGCTGAACTCCAAATTTTCAAATCTTCAGTGCTATTCTGCTACTTCTGCAATGGTTATTTTTAAAAATGCTTCAGTGTCAGTTGCAAGAAGAGCTGGGTACATCTTAGCACCACAGCAAGCTTGACTAATAAGGCCTTGTCCAAAGACAAAATATATCATCCCACTACCAGAACTGAATTCATAGACTTACAGCTTTGGTTTCATAGTTTGTGGTCCTACGTATTGCACAGCACCATCAAGAGGTACATTTTGAAAAACAAAAATATCAGCAAAGTCTTCTACAACTTAATGGAAAATATAATTGAGAGATTTTGAAACACGTACACTTGACACATGAGAATAACAGAAATGATATAGTAGCATTTGGGGGATGAACCTTCACAGACCAGACACAAGTGAGGTCTTACTGTGAGCCTGATTCTCCACTGAACAAGCTTGGCTGCCATGCTAAAGCTTGACAGAGCCCAAGTCCTTCTCCCAGCTCTGTCCTCTCTACTGTTTCTCCAGCTGAAAGATAGACCTGACCTTCTTAGCAAAGACTGATGCTTTGAGAATCATACCAGACTAGAGTTCTGTCTGTTAGCCTAGACTTCACTTTAGGCAATGTTTCCTATTTCATTTTGTTTCTTGCTAGTGCACTGGAAAAGCCAAGGTCAGCACAGCAGGAGTATCACATTGGATAAGCTGCTGTCAGTGAAGTGCACAGAATACCTTGAAAACCTGTACATTTTGAAGCCCAGATAAATATATGTAGAACAGCTTGATGTACATCAACTGACTCAGCCTGTGTTGAGTTTGCTGCCAACACGTGCATAAGCTACGTGTTGCTCTTACAGAGTTAAAACATACACGGTGGTAATTAGAGTGTAATTAAGTATGTGACAGTGAGCAGCTATCATTTTCTTCTCTATACTTTCTCCAGTGTGCAGTGCTTACAAATTTGTATGTGTCAAAATTAAGGGCTAGTAGATGGAAGCAACCAGCATTTCATAGTTCTCCCTTTGTTTTATTGAACTTGTCCTAAGACCTTGTGTATATATGGCCCCTGAGACCCAGATGCCCCCTTATGATGGGGAAAAGGGTGCTACAGACCTTGGCAACACCCTTTGGATTTCCACAGTGCAACCAGAGAGGTCCTGGCAGACAGTTTAACCTCTGCTGGCAAGCAACTAGCCTCAAAGGAAAGAGTGCAAGAATATTTTGGCAGAGCCACTATTAGACACATAAGGGCTCCAGGCAAAGGCTACGACACGCTTTCTCCCTCGAGCATATGGGCAACCATCCCTGCTGCCTATTCACCTCCTGCCTGCCCCTCTGCCCCTGGTAGGGGACGCAGGGTTAGCCACCCTGGGTGCAGCTCCCTTCCTTGGCGCTCAGGTGGAGCCCCTGCAGCCTCTACCCATGGGGAAGAGTCTGTCCCATGACGTGAACTGTGATTTGGATAATCAGTCATAATTATAGTTAATGACAGCACCCTAGCCAGAGTCAGGACCCCATTGTGCTCAGCATTGTGCAAACACTTAGCACGTAAATTAGACACTGCACTCAAAGCACTTTACTGCCTGGCAGTCTTACAGCAGCACCTTAAAAAAGTGTGAAGATAAGGCTGCTCGGCCTGCTTCAGCAGTCTGGAGGAAACAAACTCAGAAGGATGCAGTTGTATGGGCAGTTGTTTTGGCTGTGAATGGTCCTGCAGAGTTGCTGATTTTTTTCTTTTGAAGACTCAATGCATTGGGCAATTTTTCGTCAGCGTGAAACTATTTGTGGGTTGAGGTTGACTGCCATGAATACCATCAGGAGTAGAGGGTAGGGGTCACAAAGCTGATGGAGGAAGAGTGCCCTACTTAGTCAACAGTTCACAGGAAAAAATGCAACTTACAGGAGGTGGTGGCCTGGTCTGGAGGAGCTGATCCTTCACCCCGCCTTCTCTTAGCCTGCTGCCTCTCAATTAATCCATGAGGGCTTAGGGCCAGGTCTCTCATTCCTGTTTACACTATCCTCTTTGAGTAAATAATTAAGCATTAATTGGAGCAGGGTTAAGTGTCCTGCGTGTCACACCTTTCAGGAGAATGTTTTAACCAGCACGTCAGGAGTCATTCCTCACACTCTTCCTCCATGACTATGTGGATGTTTTATTAAAAAAACAGGATAGCTTTAAGAGGAGGAGACCTAGCAGCAGTTGCTGCAAAATACATACAAAACACCTCCTGAGTTTAAGTCCTCACATCCAAACTTCATTCTTGAACCAGTGGAGGCTTTAGACCTGCGCTAACATATTCCATCTCTCAAGCCACTGTTAGCCATGAGGTTATAAATTCTTTGATGTGCGTCTCTCCTGTAGAAGCTGCTCTGTTTATGTTAAAGTACTTACACAGTCACGCAGCAAGAGAGTGAAAGGGCTTCAGAAACATGACAATGAGGCCAACCTACTAGGAAATGGAGTGGATGGTTTTCAGTGTCACTCTAGTGAAGGTCAACCTGTCTGTACAAAGTAACAAAAGTGACAGCAGTGTCCTCATCTCAAGATGTCCTTATACCCTATTGGGTTATTCACCCCTGAGAGAGAGAGATGGGCATTAAAACCTGCCTCACAGCTTTTGTCCTGGTGTTTTAAATGAGGAGGATACCAACGTCTCTACCTCTAAGGTACTGATGAATCTGAACATAAGGAAATGCATCTTTACTGAGAGGGTAACTGAGCACTGAAATAGGTTGCCCGGAGAGTCTGTAGAATTTCCATCCTTGGAGATGTTCAAAAGCTGCCTGAACATGCTCTTGGGCAACTGGCTGTAGGTGGTCCTGCTTGTGCAGGGCAGGCAGACCAGATGATCTTCAGAGTTCTCTTACATTCTTGACCATTCTTGGATTATGTGACTTGTTCTCTTCAGTTCCTCTGGAGCTTTCAAAGTTTTCCAGCATGAAACAATGGATTTTCAGTCAAATGTTACATTTCCTGTTGAATGAAATGATGCTTTACAACCTTTATTCTCAGTGAGACTAATTAAATTATTTTAATTCCTTTTCTATCCAAACTGAGATGCTCCTACCTCGTGTTTTTTTTACAGCCCAGCAGCTAAACTGATAAAGCTCATTATTTGCACAGCTGTAGGGGTACATGTTCTAATGTACCTTGCTTTGCTGAAGTGGGATCAAAAGGACTTTTTGAGGCTCTGACTTTACGCTGTAAGGAGAAGATGTCTGTTCAGTGCAGTAATGTGGTGTGTATACCAGGACACTGCCCTTAGGTTTTTTCAATCCTATGCAGTTATTATAGCAAAGAGGACAGTAAAGGATGGGCAGGGTGTGCGTGCATGCACGTATAAATGCCAAAGATTTTTGCAACGGGAGTAGATGAGAGAAAATGTTCCTGCTACAGGCACATCTTGGTTGCTCACATTTTTCTTTTCAGTTACATGGTGTAACCTTTTCATTTCAGTGGCCCATGTGCGCTTGACTGCGAACAGTGTGAAGAGAACAAAAGAGACAAAGAGCACAACATGGGACCAAGCAGGTATTCCTGCCATGGGGCAAGGACAGATGCCAGTTTATCTGTGAGTGGAGAGTGCCAAACTGCTGAAAAGTAAGGTACAGTGCAGGGGACCAGGAAGCTTTGGCAGGAAGAAGGCATGGCAGATTTGTTTTAGGGATTGTTTAATAGTTGTGGCAATTAAGAAAAAATTAATGGTCTGTGTTTTGTTACAGAATGGTAGTTGAGTATGTCTTTGCAGCCAAATTCACAGCACACTGCACTCTACAAGAATTGACTTCAGTGGGTTTTGGATCAGGCTTTTGGAATATAGGCCTGGAGCAGAGTCTGTCAGCCCATTAGAAAGCAAAAAAAGAGAAGGATCATGAATCAATCCTCCCCATATCTGCTCCAGATTCTCAATCAAAACCATCCCTTGGTTCATCTGATTGCCAGAGAAAAGAGAAAAGAAGGAAAAGAAAAACCCCATCTGTCTGTCTGTGGAAAGACTTTCTCATCTGCAATACCTCAAACGTCTTGGGAACTACCTGGCATGTTCCTTGAAGAAGTGCATTTCTTTGTTAATATTTATAGGAAGCACAGTTTATGTCTGCCATCCTCCAACTCTAGGCCTACACGATGCTCATAGCTGCAATTGCAGCATGTGAGACGTACTGAAACCAGCTTTCGTCTAGCACTAACAATAGCCAGGAGAATATGGTGGTTTCGGCTTCATGGCTCTCATTCCCTCTTTCTGAAACACATATGGAGCTCCTTTCACAGCCTGCACAGCTGCAGAGTCCCTGCCACACTCTTAAAGCTAGCTAGAACATGACTGCACTGCCGTCACACCTCGGATTACTGATCTGTCTACAATGCCCTGGCAGTGTTATGGATGAAGCTTATTTACCTAAGACAGATTCTTGGCCTGACAATGTATTTCCACCATTATGCTCCACATAATGGTGCAGTCACTCCCAGGCTACATAAATATAATTGAAATCAGAATCAGACCTGCTGATCCTCATTATTTTGCTGTTTTTCATACCAAGATGGTTGTCTCAAATCATCTACAGGTCACACTGGACCTGATCTACCAGGTCTCCCTGGCTTTATTCCTTATGGATGGTGTATACTGCTGCATAGAAATCTGTCACAAGTCTGTGCATGTCTAGCTGATGCACATACATGATGAAGGTCCTGGCACAGTTTCACCTACAGTAGATTAAGACTAATTCAAGTTTTGTTAATTGTGACTGATCAGAGACCCTTTTCAGACTTGCTTAATGGCCCCATACCTGTTGTACCTGAAGCTTTATTATCACGTCATACAAAAGATATTCCCAGCCCTAGTCAGGAAATTAATATACAGTTTGCAAAGAATAATCATAGAAACACAGAATCATAGAATAATTTGGATTGGAAGGGACCTTAAAGATCATCTAGTTCCAAATGTCCTGCCATAATGTGAAACTATAGTCTGGAAAAGTAGGGTATGCCAAATACAGGTTGCTATCTTTGTATCACTCACCTCTCTTTTACATCCTGCATTTAAGCATTAACTCAGATCTTCCTTTGCCCTCCAAATTAATCACTTCTGAAGGCTGGTGGAGGATGAATGCATAGGAGGTCCCAGAGCAGGCGTGGGTGCATTTTTAGGGTCGAAGGACTGTAGTCAAGTGTGACGGAAGAGTAAGGTTTCTCTCTCTGCTTGGCAACAAGCAGGGCTGGGACATTTAGAAAGTTGTGATGATGAAAGTGTTTGGAATGGTGTTTTTCTAAGCCATTGTGTTCAGCTCAACTGCAACAAATTATAGAGAAATATAATGAACTAACTAAATAAACAGCGTCGGCAAGGTAGATGTTGGATGAGATGCTATGATGTTGGATAAATAATAGGAGATGAAAACTTAATTACAGGCCAGACTGCTTCCTTCCATTGCAAGCAGCTCCTGAGTTCCCCCTGCAGAATTTTCACAGGTTTCTTTTGCTGAGTGGATGAGATTTGCAAGACTTGTGACAACCTGTTGATACACTAAGGAATTTCTGGGCTTATAAATAAGAAATCTTTTCCTTTCTTTTCAGTTCTCCATTCCTTCAGCTTTGTGGCCGTGCGATTTCAGCAGAGTCATTCTGGAACTGTATTTACATATAGCTCCTCTTTCTGAATCCCTTCTTTCTTCTGGATTACCACACTGTGGACTGTGGAAAAGTTAGAGCTGCCTGTTAACGTTTAGCTGAGTTTCTTCTGGGACCACACACAAATGGAATGGATGAAAGCCCTCTTCCACCCATAGATTTACTCTACAATTTCTACCTTTTCTTTTTGCATAGATTCCTCAGCTTCAAGACCTCTGGATCAGCCTAGGAAAACCCTGATATTGCTGTGAGATGGCTGCTTCATTGAGGTGGGTCAATAGCTATAGACATGAGCAGACACACACAATGTATATAGTCTTCTAGTCTAGGAGACACATGGTTTTGTTGACAACAGACTTCGTAGTAACAAATCAAATTCCAATGCAGAAGGAGCTGACATGAGCATTTAATTTTGGCTGCACAATCCTTTGCTTTCACAATTTTGTGAAACAGAGCATGGGGATTTGTAAAAGGACTTTAAAATGAGTGTCTGATTGCCTCCCCAAAGCTTGCATGAAGAATAATTTTGAGAGGTAGTTTCGAACTTGCTTACTCAGCTCATTTCCCATAAAAGTTACCCACCTCATCATCTACACCCACACCTACATGATGTTCCATCCCCATTAAGATGAATCAAAATAAATCAAAAGAAAATTACATATAATGAGTAGGAAGGCTCACTTTCTCCTGTTCAACTTTAACTGCTTGCAAACATCTTGCAGCAAGAGGTAATAATTTTGATATGCATTCTAAGGATAAGCAAAAGGGAAAAATAATGACTTCACACAGCAAAGCTTGTATGCATAGAGCTCGAAGACTTGTGTGTGCTATGTACATATGGGACCAATCATTCATTGCTGTCTTGGAGGTTGCTCAAAGCAAAGTCCCTTGCCAGCAACACTCTAAAACAAACCTATTGAATGGATGTTTCTTTCCAGACTGATTATATAAGAGTTCACAGAGATTTGAATACTTAAAACAGGTGGTTGCAAAATTAAAAAAAAATAATTAAAAATAATGGCTGAAATGTCACTATTGGGAAAAAACAATTCTCCACTTCTATGCTTGAAAGGCCTTCATCACTCTTGAGTGGTCTCTGCTAGATGTAAAAATGAATATCTTATCTTTCATTCCCATCATCTTCATTTGACCCATAAAACTATAGCTGATTTGTGTTAAACTTCTTCTGGCTTCCACAGCATTGGAATAGATCCACTTAATCTAGGCCTAAATTTCAAATCCAGGTCCCAACCCTATCACAGTTAAAATAAACTGGCTGAAATGGAATTTTGGCTATACCTTAAATGCAAAATATTTGGGTAACTGTAACCAAAGCAGAATGGGAAAATAATTGTTGATTACTTTTTAGAGCTCCCAGACAGAGTACGTTCCTAGATCCTGACAGAAACAGGAATTTTATATGTTTCTTTCCATAGTCAGGTAAAAAAAGTAAAATAATATACTATAGGTATATAAATTCATATATATACACACATATATTTTAATATACCACAGGTATATATATTGAGGTAAAAGAATATACCATAGTCAGGTATATTCTCTGTGAGAGAATAAACATGATGTTGGAGGGGCAATCTGAGGAATATTTAGTGATTCTGTTACACATCCAGGAGACACCATTGAACTAACATGGAAGAAGAAGGGCTTTGTAGAAGAAGATTAAGTCAAGGGTAACATTCAGGTAAGCAATGATATATTTTGAAAACAAGGACAAAGAATTTGAAATTGCCACAAAGTTTGCACAGAATCTGCCCACACAGGTTTTTTTGGTGGCAGTAACTCTCCAGCTGGGAATAACATAGCTTTGACTTTCAGAATCAGAATGTTTGTGTAGCATTGATGCCTAACCTCTCCCACCCACCCTCCTCACCCCGGCTTTTTAAATATGAACTGACCATTTCTGTTTTGGGAGATAAAGAGATGCTGAAAGCAAAACAGCATTTTTCTGACTTTGTCAATTCATTGTAAAGAATTGACTTTTTAGACCTACACGATAAAAAGAGAAGAAAGCTATTTCTTTTAATTTTTAAAAAATGACAGGTTACAGTCCAAGAAAAGGGTCTCCTTATAACTTTTGGATGGTTAACCAGAAAAGCATAACCAAGCAAGTGAACCGGTTGCTGTTTGACTACTTTGTCTATACTCGTATTGAAATTACTACCCCAACATTATATAATAACTTCCATCTCTGATATTCTACATCTATTTTAAAGAGCCAGCCTAGTCTAAGTCTACTCTGCTTGTTGCTAGCTGGGTGACTGTTGTGATAAAACCTTGGCCAGCTTCTCTCCCTCTCATATCTGTGATACTGGCCTCCTCCTCTCCTAGTCCTGGCAGCCTCATGGCCCATTCGGTGCTTGATTATTTCTGCCCACAGAGACAGTGGAGAGGGAGATAGGAATGCTTAGATCTCTTGCACATATGACCCAAATGCTTCCCTTCTTCCTCTGCTATTCCTGAGTGCAGTAGATTTTTATAATGTCCTTCAGATGTCAAAGCCCTTCTGGCGATGAGTAGAAAGTCGGAGGTGGTGAACCTGTGAAGAAGCGAAGAGATAAATACCTCCCTCTTTTACAGTTTGCAAACACCTCTCTCTATTTCTCTCTCTCTCTGATCTTGAGTCCTGAGGTTTTCTTTGCTGTGGTTTGAACTACAGTTTAAAATGTTTCAATTGTCATCTTGCATTGTGATGCATCACATGGTGCCCCAGCCACAAAAAGGCCTAGTAATTTGGTTTCATCCTGTCACTGATTTTGATGTGTCTGGTGCAGCTGGATGTGGTCATGTCATGGGTTCCAGCATTATCTTTAACAGGAAAACAAATGTCAAGAGAGAAATACTATTGTCTTACAATTAGTTTTAAACAAATCAGCCTTTGGAGAACAGTGCTATTATCAGGTCTGTGTGCCTGTAGAAGGAAGTTTAAGATAAATTTAACATTTAACACGCACAGTCATTCCTCAGGGGAAAGAAAAGCAGCCCTGAGACTTCACAAGAAAGAACAGAGGATCTGATAAAGCAGTTCCCAGGTAAAACCTTTTTGTAAAATTGCTATGCGTACAACAAGGTAGACTATATTTTCCACTACTCGTTTTCCAGAGCAGATATTTACTTTTTGCTGTGATTGGTAAAAGCCACTTTGCACTCCCAACTTGCTTTGACTGGAATTGAGGACAGCCTGCTCTAATCCTGGGAAGTCTTTTTTTCTTCAATAAATAAGAATGAAGGGGATGCAGCAAGTCAGACCTATTGCTATATAATATATTTTAGGGTAGTGGTAGCTTTTTACCTCTAGCAGTGAAGGAATTTAACAGTTTTACTTGCCTTGGTTAAAGGGAACAAAATAGAAATTCATTGTGAATCCTCCCTTCTGTCTTTACCCACTACTTCCACTACTCGTGTAGCCCTCCCACTCACATAGGACTAATTCCAGGTGTATGGCTAGAGGAACAATGGTGATTGTCTTGTTCAAAAGAGAAAAAACAGATTTTTCTAAGAAAGATGAAGAAGAAAGGACATTGTATCTCTCGAAAGGAATGATAGGAAATGTATAGTGAACAACTAGACTCAATGTATTGAAATTCTCAAATGTTTAAACACATAGAACTGGTTTTCAGTTATCTGGTATTATGCCTTGATTTGTATAGTCGGGGATCATAGAATCATAGAATAATAGAATGGCTTGGCTTGGAGTGAACCTTAAAGATTATCTAGTTCGTATCCCCCTGCCACCATGCAGAGGATCTGTCTTAAGCCTTTGGGAGTAGAAGTTGCTTGTCTTCAGGCCTGTAGTAATCATGTTGTAGTGCAAATGCTCAGTTTGGGAAGAAGCAGCAAAGAAGCACATGTCCCATAAGTGGTTTTACTTTATGCTAATATTGTTATTAATGTATTATTTACATAAAATGGGCTAGAACTGTCATTTGGATTTTGGTTTAGTTTTGGTTAAGAGTAATTTCTATGGATTTACTGTTCTGGGAAATGAGACATATGTATAAGTAAACTCACACGTCAATGAGATCTCATTAGAATCCAGTCAGCAGATATGTCCTGTTTCAGAAGAGTCTTGGACTCCTCCTCTCCAACCAGGAGATCTCAGCTTCCTGAGAGAGACCATCACTAATAATACGAGCTTTTCTAAAGGCTGAAATCCTAGTATATTTCTTGGCTAGAGGTAACCAGGACAAGTGTTAATGTTTTCCATGATCAGACAAATGATAAGAGAGAGCCTTGCATTCCTGTTTTGGTTGGTGCATTGTGAAACCTTTTTTTTTCTTCATTTGGAAGAACTTTCATCAGTGTATTGGAGCCAAGGTAAATTTGAACCTTGGGAAAAACTGGATTTGGATTGAAATTCAAAAGTAGAAATTTGAAGTTATCCTTATTGCTATCCTATTTTCAAAAAGAAGCATAGCATTTCCACATTTCTAAATTAGATTGAATGAAAAGAATAATAAAATCATTTTGTACATATTTATTTGAATGCTTGCATGGATTCAATTCAGCAATGTTGAACTTCTATTGTATTGAATCAGTGGGAAGCGCTTACATTCTGGGGATGGGATTTACATAGGCATGTAGAGCACCCATTTTAGTTGAATTTATTAAATCAGTGCAAAGACCTTTCATAGATATTCCTTTTGGAAGCTACCCCATTTCACTTTGTAGACACGGGGCTTTTGATTATTTGCATTTTTGTCTCTACTACCTTATTCTCAGCTGAGACAACCTTCCAATCTCCAGTAAAAATGCCCATGCAAGTTTAGTAAAGATATACATCAATTTCTAAAAGATTTTTTAGTGTCTGATGCCTACACTGAGGCAACTGACTGCAGGGATTGATGGCTGCCAAAAGTTACCTATAATAATAATCTTAAAATCAAATTGCTACAATTGCACACAACAAAGATCATACTGCAACTATCTGTATTCTCCAACAGACATTTGATATGTTAGACAACAGAAAAAATTCCAATAGATTTATTTGACCATTCACAATAATAACAATACTAATTCATACTTATCAAGTTTTCTGGATAGGCTTTTTTCTTCCTTAGTTTTAAAGCATGTGCAATGAAAGAGCTATTGAATGAGCACTTCTGAATCACTACCATCAGTGTTTGGTTTTAGATATTCTGAGACCAAAAGAGAAACAAAATCCATCAGGTTGCAATGCCATGATGAAAAATTTGAATTTGCACTCTAAATAATCTCTTTATTTCCTAAAATTAGGAAGAAAAGGGAGTTCAAAGCCATTACCTTCCTGCTTTTCTAATCCTGTTGGACAGTTTGGAACTGATTTGCTGAGAAGCAGTGGTGAAAAGAATGGAAGAGTGGATTCTTTCATGTCAGGCAGGCACAGCAGAGAAGTGAGGTTGGGGAGATTATAACGTGTCACATTTCTTAGTCTCACTGTATTGTAACAGGAGACAACCACGGCAAGAAGACAAAACTAAGCTTTTACTGCAACTATTTTTAAAATTGATATTACTAATTAATCTTTGTAAAAAACAGGCAAATAGTTAGATAAAGTTTTATTGGCAGTAAAATTTATGTCTGAGGCCAATTTACCCTTCTGTTTTACAGACTACAAATACTTCCACATTCTTATTACTAAAGATGTAAAAGTATGGATAGAAACATTTGAAAACTATTAAGGTCATTTACAGAATTAATGTGACTGTGCTTTGAACCCTATTAAAATGTATTAGATCCTATCAATTGCAGTTGGAGTGAAAGGCAGAAAAAAAATTACTAAACAAAGGTTGTCGCCAAGAAAGTGGCAGAGCTGGCAAGAACAGGAAAACCAGGATGACTGAAAAGGCATGCAGACCTCTTCTGGCTCTTTTTCTGGGCATTTTGCAGCTTCATTCAGACTGGCACTTTAGAGCTGATTATGACTATGAAATCATTTCTCAGCCCCAAGGTAACTGTTCTCAGCTTTTTTTCACTTCCTATATTTCTCACAAATGGTGCAGCATATTCTAATGTCCTGCAGATGTAAAAGCCTCCTCTAGAAACAAGCAACTAATAGCAGTGGGAAAATGAATGAAGTTTGGAGGACACAGTTCAGGTTTTGAGTCGTCTGCGTTCCACTGCACAGTACAAAGTCTAAAAATAACAGTTTAGGAACTAGAACCCAAACCCTTCACCCTTCCTTCAACTTGGATATAAAATAATTGTTAATTCCTTCCCAAGTTCATCATCCCATTATCTGCTCCCAAAATGGTGGACTGGACAGGTACTATAGGCCAGTGCCCACTTGAATGTGCTCATTCTCAATGGAATTAACCCTTTCTGCTGGTACTGAGGTTCAGGACTGTATAACACAGGGTGGTCTGAGACTGCATGGCCGAGGTGTGTGTGCAAGCAGAAGGGTTCCAGACCAGTATGTGGGAATGTCACATGTCCCATCAAGCTTGAATTAACATAGTTCAGGTTTGTTGTGTCATAGGTGTTGCCAGCGTGTCTGATACATCTGAATGTGGACGTGTCACAGCACAAGTTCACACAGTATGACGAGGCAATGCAATAAGCTATAATATTACAAGGGTTATGCAATGTTCGCAAAACCAAAGAGAATAAATCTTGTATTGAAAAACACCGCAGGAGGTTTTGTTTGATTGTTACTAGCTTTTGGAATTTACTCTGTATATTGGGATTTTTCCACTTACAGATGAAAGTGCTTGTTCTGGCAACGCTGTTCTGAAACAATCAGGACAAAAAGTTCTTTTTTTTCCCCTTAATGAAAATCCCTGAGTCCCCTTCCAGCCAAGGAAGACCTGTTTGTCAGAAGCAATTCACACACCCCTCTTTTAAATCCATGGCCTGTTTTTACTTGTGCTGTTCAGGGTTCTTCAGCCTTTATTTAACAAGGTTACGTAAGGAAAGGTGAGGGAGGAGGTAGTGTATTGTATTGGCAAGAAAACAACAGGCTATTTACGTGTCATATATTTAGCAACAGAGCAGTTTGGGTAACCTGGCCTCACTTGTCTTAGAATAATGAACACATCTGATTTAGGTCTCCAGCTCTTCAGGGTAAGAAGAGCTTGTAAGGGTTTGCCCTTCTTGTAAGGGTTTGTCATTCTCCAAGTGGTTCCAGAGGATGCTTTCAACCACCCTGACTGTTCTTCACATGCTTCTGTTGGCAATAGAACTCCTTGGCATCACTATGACCATTTGCTTAGTTTTTTTCAAAGGTGTAGTCACACAGCCCGAATTGTCAACTGCTTCTGCAAAGACAGCAAAGGGGTCTTGCCCTGAGGGAAATGGAGTGCAAGGGGTTGGACAAAACCAAGCAGAGGCAAATTATGAATGATTATTAGGCATATTTGTTAGTAATGATTTCTATTGTGCTTTAGATTAGACTCCAAAGGGCAGGGTCAGAACTTTCTGCTTTGCAAGTATATAAATTAAATGGACAAAGCATTTAAGTTGCTGTACAGCAGCAAATAATTGACAGGAACATGATCAAAACATCCAGTTATTGAAAGTATTATTCTAATTTTTGGGTTCTATTAGATAACTATTTTTTTCAGATTAAAAATCCAGAAGAGAATAGCAGCTTGGTCAGCTGTGAATGCAAATGGGAAATGTATTAGGGAGTGAACCAAGAGCTTGCCAGTGTTAGCAAGTCCACACTCACTCTGAGGGGGGGCAGTTTTAGTCTGCCTGAAGAGTGCCTTTTTGTGGTTTAACTCAGCCATGTGTCCCTAGGGATACTATTATAAAACAGCAATGGTGGAATGCAGTGCGTGAAACAGTTATTGCAGAATAACTACTTCAGGCTGTTTTTCTGAGTAGAGAATACTTACTACTATATTTTGATAAGCAGATGCACCTAAACTTAAGTGTTTTACTTGACATCTAAGGAGTTTTTTGATTTCTCTACGTAGAGTAGGCTTCCCTGAGAAGTTAGTGCTTGCAAATATTTACCAAAGGATACTGCCATGTCAGAAAAAAGTGTAGCAGGGGCTCCACATTAATGCAAATGCACCAGCACTCCTTATTTCCAACCCAAAGTTTAGGCTCTGAACTGAGGTACTAGGTCTTTCTATAGCAGGACTACTCAATATATTTTTTCTATGCTTGTCTAGGTAATTTCACAATGGTTTAATAACATACTACAAAGTCCTGCTCAGCAGGAATCAGTATGCTGGCCCTATGTTTACAACTCACTGACGGACGAGGAGAACTCCCTAAGAGCTTCTGTACTAATACAGTATGTATCATGTTTTGGGGATTCTAGAGAGGCCTGGGCAAGATTTAAAACCTGCTCTGTAGTTAATATTGTAAGGGAACACTCCTGGAGTGAGCTGGATGACCCTCTGACATGAATTCATTGAGACAACTCACAGTTGCTAGAGGCAGTATATGGAGGAGCTGTGAAGTTGAGTAAGACTTAAACAGAGCTCATTGACTGCTGAGTACCTCTGTGAAGTGCCTAAACTAAGGAGGGGTAAGTCTGAGACTCATGTACAAGAGGTATTAATATGTGCAATGCATTGAGGGATTTCTTTGATAATAATAACTGAACACTTATTTTTGATATTCTATGTCAAATAACTTATCCTGACATACAGTAATTTAGCAAGTATTTGATGATGATGTGCAGGTGTCCTATCTGAAGTGGAAGGAACACCTTATGAGGATAAATTATTTTTTTTTTCACAAAATGCAGAAATGTTGCTGTTTAAATATTATGTAACTTAACCAGTCTCATAGGAAAACACAAATCTTTATTTAAAGGAGGATTTATGCAATCTCTGTTTCTATCAGACCTTAAAAAAAGAAATACTAGTATTCATGAGAGCTAGGAGAAATAGGCATTCCTGACAGCTAGGGAACTAAAAGTTACAAAATATTTTTTCAATACTTCCAAAAAAAATAAGTTTTTGTCAGCTTTAGAGGGGACAACTCAATAAAATAGCAAAGGGTCATACTTGTCACATGCAACAAGCCCCTGACTTTTACCCCTCTGATTCCCTTCCACTTACACCAGAAGCTTGTGTGTATGTATCCATCACAACTTCTCCAGGAAATCAGGGAGACTTAGAAACTGAAACTAGAAAACCTCAGTGGGTGGGACCAGGAAAGGCAACTGAATGATGCATTATGCCAAGACACATTCATTCTGCCCTTCTGTCAACTAGAGCAGGATGAGAGGCAGCAAGTTGGCATACAGTCTCAGGTCAAAAGTTGAAAGTTGCCCATTCCCAGAATTTTTTTATGCTTCAACCTATTGGCTCACCTTACAAATGTTCTAGGAAAATTATAAGATGTGAAACTGTTTATTTCCCTCATTTTGGGTAGTAAAACTCTTCCCTTTCAGTATTTTGATATCTGAACATATGATGGAAAGGAATTTTTGGCTTGAACTGGCAACTACTACCCCCACAGGAAGATTACCCCTAGAAGAGAATGGTCTATGGAGGCTTTGTAGCAAGCAGGGTGGAGGAGAAAAAGCTATAAGAAGCATAATTAGAGAAGCCTTGTTTGGCAGCTGCCTTGGTTGGTGGGTCCTAACTATGAGGCCTTTTTGCCACATCTGTATCACATGACAGAAAGGGTAACTGTGAGAGTCAAAGAGGAACACCTGCCAGAGTGACCCTTATGATTGTTCTCTGTGTTGAAATGTTAATTCTAAAGACAGTGGTGTTTCCTCCCTGGTACCATGGGCAAGATATAACTACCCACAACTGTCTTCTGAGTGGAGTGGCTGTGCTATGGACTTTGGTTGGGCCTGATATTATTTTCTGCATTCCAAAAACATATTCTTTCTCTGACTGGAGTATGTATTTCATCATTGCGAGAAAGGTTAGTCCTAAATGCTGAAACCAAATATGTTCCAGTGAATTGGTGGTGAGAACATCCTGTTACATCTGGCTGACTTTAAATATACTTGAGGGCAGGTCAGATATAATTTCAATTTGCAAAGTTGTTCGTTCTGTTTACCAAAGACTAGAAGCTGAACATTAGTGTAAGCAGAATTGGAATGTCAGATGATGTTGAAAGCTGATTATATAACTTGTACTTTTAGTTTCATAATTAAAATTTTATAGGGTGAAAATATCTATTCACCCTATCTACTGTAAATGCAGTAAGTGAATGTAGGTAGACTGGATATTTATTAACCACTGAATGATGAGTTGCGTTCACACCTGTATCTGAGCCTGAGCTTAGCTCCTTTTCACTGAAGACTGACAAGAGGACACAATTGCTCTCTATCATTATAGCTGGGTGTAAACACAGGGGAAGGAGGAGATTTTAAGATAAAAATCCAGAGGAAGAGGAAGATATCAAACAATTGGATATAAACTCAGAACCCGTATATTTTGGATTATGTCCATTAGGGAAGTGAGATGTTTTCAGCTGGGGATGTAAGTGCAAACCTTCACCACAGTTTAAACTGGACCTCGATACCCTCACAGATATGGTTATATTGATTTCTGGTGATGGTAGGGTACTGTACATGGGGACTCAGGCAGCTCTAGTGGTGTTGGTTTCAGTGTATAGTCTCTTACTTAGTCTTTATAGATTCTTAGTGCAAAAGCATTAATATCTCTCTGGATACACTTGACAATGATTAGTACAAATAGCAGTTTAATCTCTTTCTCTGAGAAATGTGTGCTGAATTTTATGGACATGGCACAGAAGGACTCATTAGAAAGGGATCTGTTTGGGAAACTTCAATTAAAAAGTTTTAAAAATGCAGTCCTGTTTTCTTAAGCTTGATGGAGCCAGGAATATTTTTTAAATGTCTCGGGCATTCAGTGTGTCAGTGAATGAAGCATGCTATAGAAAGAACCAGAGCCAATTGTTCAGCATGCAAATGAATTTTATCTGATGCGTGGTGATGTTTGGCTGCTCTCATATATGAATCTCTCCTGTAAAATAACAAGTCAGTGAGAAAAATAATTCAGTAATGTAAATTATTTATTTCCCAATTATTTATGTGGTATAAACTTCACTCACACAATTCCACCTCTGCCTTTCTCCTTTTCTGAACTGTGCAATGGTGCTAGGTTTGTTTAGCTTGGGAAAGAGCACACTGTAAAGACAAATTCACCAGAGCTGCCATGGGCCTGGGGCCAGCCAGAACCTAGGGATGACATCCCAGCTGCTGCCAACCATCCGTAGTGTGTAGGTCAATCTGTCAGCCTGGGGTTGTTGCAGACTGCAGAGATGACACAACCATGTTCACTCCACACGTCTCCTTCTGTTAGTCCACCAGGGCCTGGCAGCAGATGTTTGCAGCAAAATTAAAACACAGTGGGGTCCAAGATCTGGGCAAGCAAGTGCAGCAACTTGCCTTCCCCAGCATTTCTTTTGTTTCCTTAAATAAATAACAATAATAAAAAAGACCAGCTTATCTGACTATAGAATATGGACCTCAGTGGTTTCCAGCTTCAGTGGTACATCTCTCTAAAACCGCAGTCTGTGATTTCTAGTACTGGTATGCAAGTCTGGGAGTGAAACCATTCTAAGCAATGTCTCCTGAAATATCCATGTACTGGGAACAGAATAGATAAAATAGATTTGAAGAGGTGAAACAGAAGTGTTTTGTTGACTCTCCTCTCATACGCAAAAGGAACTTTGAGGGACTAGGTTTGGTATGGGGAAAAAGGGCTGTGTCTTGATCCCAGTCATTATAAGTGTAATTTATGCACTGTGAGGATGGATGGCTCAGGTCATAGTAGAAGAAGCAACAATGAGTGACCTGACAGAGCAGGAGGAGCCTTTCTTCTTCCTCTCCTTGCATGCTTTTCTTCCTGTGACCTCACCTTCTGATGATTCAGAGTACAATTTGCCATCAATTGCCCCACCTCTGAAAACAGCCCTCAAACTGACTTCCACTGCCTCTTTGCACTCTCAGGTACTGCAATGCCCAGTTAATCAGTGGGCATGTGACTTACTTTATTTTCAGTGCTAGAGCTGTTTCACCACCCCCAAGCAAAGCAGCTCCCTGCCAGACTACTTGTCATTTGTGGAGAAAGTATTCCTGGGAACAGCAAGGTAGAACAGGTAGTCTTCCTCACCTCACTGTGTAGTCTCTTCCAAGCAGGAAATCTGGAACCTGCAAATGTGTTTCCAGAGAACTGCACCAGGCTGGCTTCTGCCCTCCAGCAAAGTGTCAGCTTGTCCGTGTTGCAAGTGTCACACATTTGCCCACTGCTTGAGTAACTTGCTGCCACCTCTGCCCCTCTGGATGGAAATCTTGGCTAAGGTCTGTCAGCAAAACTGTGTAGATCTCCTGGTGACATGAGGAGCCTCCTGTATTGAGGCAGGGATGAGGGCATGTGTCATGGAGAGCCCACCTGTGGAAACACAAGAGGGGGATGTGGACCCGGCTGCGGTCATTGTCCCCTTGCAAAGACAAAATGTGAACTGAAAGTCATAATGAAAAATTCCTCTTCCCACCCCTGGTTTCCAACATGAAGTATCATAATTTATTTTCAGTTAGGAAGTTTATCTGTCCCCTTTTACGTTCAGCAGGCACTTTGTGCTGTAGGAAATGCTCAGGATAACACTGTGAGTGAAACTATGTGATTGCTAATAAGCAGCTCCACCAGTGCTTGCCCGAAGGTACCAGAGTAGTCAGTGTTACTAATAAAGTTAATTACTCCCACTACAAGAGAAATTAGTCAGGGGGGGAAATCAACGTGTATGAACAAGATGATTAGCTGCTGGTTTCACTTTTGCAAATACATTTAATCTACTGTAGTACTTCTATGCTGGTTAACCAGAGTCACAAGGTATTAGCGTGCTCCCTTCTTACAAGAGAGCAGAGAAAGAATAGAAAACAGACACTTCCGTTTCAGGCCCTGTCTGGCAAACCGTGAGTGTATCCAAACCCCTCTGCACTTTTCTCTGCTTTAATAATGAGTGCCATTTCTATCCTGGCCATCAAACTGTGGTCTGGAGGTAAAGTATTTCATAAATGAAAGCTTCTCTAGTGCTGAGTTTCCTCAAGAAAGAAAAATCTCTTGTTCACCACCAGGACATGTAATTTCATTTTGTGGTGTTTCTAATATTTATCCATGTGAAACGGCAAGAACCCCCCTCCCATCCATCCATCAGGCACGCATTTTCATTGACTTCTGACTGTAACTGATTAATCTTCTATGAACAATGCAACAGCTGGATTCAGATCTACTGAGTTCTATTTTCTGTTTTGGGAAGGGAATGAGATAACACAGAAGGAGTCATAACAGAACTGTTTGATTTCTAAGTGCTCTTTTAGTGAAGATCTCAAGGTTCTGGTTTTTTTGGGTTTTTTTAGTATGGAAAGTATGGAAACCTCCTCCCCCAGGGGCTATATAACTGAGGAACATCAAAGACTTTGCTCTGAGACATTGTGATCCACTCAGGATCTCCATATATTATAAGAGGTGCCAATTACTTCCGATTCTTGTGGTATTTTTTGTAATATGGATACCATCCAACCCAAGTCAAAGAGGGCATCATGCATGCATCAGATGACGAAGCTTCTACTCATACTTATCATTAAGGATAGGAAAAGGGAGGGAAAATTATTAGTGGCTTCCTATTTCATTCAGTCATTGGTTTACCTTTCCAAATGATTGCTTGGTTGTTTTTCATTTGGTTTATGTCAATTCTGTGTGGCACTTCCTGCACCTAATTTGTTCACCTCACCATCAGGAAGGAAAACATGGAGTGGCCAGGTAACTAAGCACAGACATGAAAGTGCTCATCCTGGTTGCTCAGAGAAACACTTGCCTGTAGGCAGTTTAGAAAGAGCTCAGGAACTCAGATGTCGGAACAAGAACACGATTGGCATGTGGATAATTTGCAGAAAGAGAAAAAGAGACCACTTGCTGTATTTTTTAAATTATCTCTTGAGGATGAATTTTGAACTGGTGGTAAGATGAACCACTATACAGCCTATGATTAAACTTCTAAATTATTCAGGAACTATTATTATTTGTGTATTAATTACTATTTCCATTACTGGAATATTTTTAAAAGGTTACTTTTAACATGTAAATCTATTAGGCAAATGAAAGTGAGGATACATTTTTTGAGAAGGACCTTCATCTTTAAGCCACCAGTCCTTTAGAAATAGTAGACTGGTTTTAGATATCTGTTAAGACGTATTTTCTCTCTTTTCAGAGTAATATGCAGTAATGTGCTTTGAAGTGAGTGAACCTGTCATTTGCCTCTTCTTTGAAAGGCCAGTATGTTTTCAAGGTGTTTTGTTTAGAAATGAGAATCTGCTCCTATTTATTTCATTTACTCTGTGCTCCTTCATGTTGACTATTTCCCTCATTTAGTTTTTATTCTCTCCTTGTCCCTTCTCTATCACACATTCTCATATCTTTTATAAAAGCCCATCTTTTCACTGTCATTATCTTTCCTCTTTTTACTATTTGAATACACAATGATGAGGTAATAAACTGTCACCATTAATAGGTACCACCCTTTCCCATGGTATCATAGATTTATTGAATAATGCAGGATTGAAGGTGTCTCTGGAGGGCATCTGATGTGCTCCAACCCCTGTTCAGGTCAGGGACAACTTTGAAGTTAGGTCAGGTTGTTGAAGGTCATGTCCTGCTGAGTATGTTGAATGAGATACAACCTCTTTGGGCAACCTATCCAAGTCTTTGACTCTTACATTGTGAACTTTTTTAAAAATCTAATCAGATATCTAAGCAAATTGTGAAAGAAATCTGGCCTCTTCTCTGCATTTCTGTAAGGTAGTTGAGCACATGTTTAAGATCTCACCTCCGCTTTCTCTTCTAAGCCTGATGAACTCTCCTCTACTTAGATCACTGCAGAGATCTGGAACTATGGCATTTATTGTAAGCAAGACAATATACCCACCAGTTAGCATTGTTCAGGCTCTTCTAAGAGGAGTCACTTAAAAAGATACACAGTGCTCTGAAGCTTCTGAGCTATCACAAAACAGAGGAATCAAAAAATTTACCATGTATTAGTTGCAACCTCATCAGAGTAAAAAGTCCCACAATTAACCATTATTAATGAATGAGTTTTCAGCTGCTTCATGATTCTCCAAAGGATCTACATTCTAAAAACCATTTCTGATGCTTTTTGATCAGACTAAATACTTGAATGCACAAAAGAGCTTGTGGCTGGGACAATGGGAGTGTTATTTATGATCTATACAAAATCCCATTGTATGAGACACTTCTTTTGTTTTGAAAAACAATTTTATTTATGCACTGTGAGCTTGGTGGGGGTAAATTCTTACCTAAAGGAAGTGCTTTGATGGTTGGGTTAGGCTAGTTTTGCAAGAATTACTCCAACCATTCTATCTTTGGAGCTCTGTTTTTTTCATCCCATCCCAGCAAACCATGGAAGAGGATCAAGATGAGCTCAGATACCAGGAAGTTTTTCAGGATTTTTGTCATTCCTTAATCACTCACAGAACTCATACAACCAGAGACCAGGATTGCAGGAAAGATTCCTGAGCAGTAGAAACCTTGATGTTAAACAGGAATCAGCCACGACACACCTTGATGATAGGGTGGAGATAATTTGTTTTGTTATTAATATTTGACATTCAAGTTCATCATGCAGAGAAGGCAACCACACTACCTGGAAAGGAGGCTGCAGGCAGCACAGAATCTTACTCACCCCATTGCATAAGGGACACATTTACATGCACCATCATCTGGTGATTAAAAGGTGTGTTACACAATGCAGCAAAAGAGTAAGTGTTTTTGGATGACACCCAATCTGCCTCTTACTGAGCTCAGCTGTGCACTTATGGGCTGAGGATATCATAGTGCCTCCTGTGGACATAAGTTGGTTTGTTGGCAAGGGGGAGATAGAGCCCTCTGCCCAGACTCCACTGACCTCCCCATGCCCCTGCCTGTGGCCAGGACCCTCATGACAAAGACTGTGGAAGTAGGAGTAGAACTGCAGGGCCTCCATGGTGTGGCAGGAGTAAGAAAGGGCAGCTCCACCCTGTGCGGGAGCAGGGTGTCATTAGGAGTGCCTGCGCCTACTTGTCAACAGTCCGTGGCCGCCAACCACAGCCTGAGTCACCAGCACCTGAATGAAAGTAGTTTTGTTGGTGTTTTGTCCTTTCCAGGCTCTGAAGAGGGCATCTCTAGAGGACAGTTGTGTCTGAGTCCAGACTGCTTCACCAGGCTTCATCAGGCCAGGCTAACTCCTGTGCTGTAACCTGACCTCATGAGTGAGGATGTCCTTAAGGTCAGGAACACGCTATCCATTCAGGTAACAATGGCACCTGATACACAGTGCTCTACGAATCATCAAGTTGTAGAAACTATCAGCAGGTTGGCATTTCCCTTTTTCTTTTGTCCCATTGTAACTCCCTTTAGCATTGCTGCGAGTTCTCGTGTGGATTTCTTGGACAGTTACAGAAAGTGAAGTGTTGGAGTCTCACTGCTTGTTGGTGCAATAACAGCATGGGTGCCATGTCTGCAAGAGCATGTTCCTGGGCATATCTGGCTGGTCTGGGGCTGGCTGCAACTGTGCTGATGGACCATTTCAGCCTTCAAATTGTGGCAGAACTTAATATTGGGGGAGAGAATGTGTTTGATGTCTTCTTTTGCAGTCACTGATCAGTGAAGCTGTGGCTGGCAGGTTTTGTTTGATTCATAGTCCCTCAGTTTCCTCGAGGTTCTGGTCTAAAGGGATGTTGAAGAAGCTTTTCACGTGTTTTGTTCTTCCCAGCACACTGAATGTTAAAAGAAGAGTAATATCTCTCAGCCTTAATACACAAACCACAGGAAACCACCTGCCCCATTCCTCATTTCATGTCCTGCTTCATACTATAAACAATGATCATTACAAGTTTGCTTGTCCTCTATATTTTTCCCCATACTCTTATACCATAATTGCCATTCACTGCCCCTAATTACTCTACTCTGGCTTAAGGTGCAAGGAATGGCCTTTGCTTGGGAAACAAAGGGTAGGCAGAGCTTTGAAGGAATACATTGCTGCTACGGAGATTCACCCAATATTATGTGGTTGGCTCTTTTAGTTTCTGCTAAAGCCAAGGCTTCAGCCATTTCCAGCAGGGACAATCAGGAGAGAAGGACTTTCCTAGGCACGGGAATATCTGACTTTCTGCTGTATAAAGGTGAAAAAAGCTACATAAATAGTTCATTTTCAAGCTCACAATGTGCTGTAAATCGTACCAAATAAAAATGAGTGCATACAATATAAAAATAGCCTTTATAGTATCTTTAAAAAAATTTTAAGCGTATCAGCTGCATCCTGTGAACAGGCTACATTGCCAGTTAATCTTTCTGTGTCCACATTTGTATATAGACATTTTTAGAGTTTTTGAATGAAACAATTTGTAACCATAAAAATCCACATATTCCAGATGCACATTAAAATGCTCTCAGGGATTGGTTTAAATTGTTTTTCAGATGTACACATAGCTTTGGCATTTTAAAATTTGAGTATATACAAATAATTGTGTGTAATCATACATAAATAAATGTGCTTGGTGACTGTAAATATAGCTTTCATTTCTGTAATTTGCATATAAAAATTGTGAAGATATTAAATAATCATTTATAGATACAGCTTTAATCGCAAGTTATTCATGAATATGCAGGATAGTAGGATTGATATACTGAACATTTTACATATCTGAGCTTTGGGATATCTTCCAATTAGTGATTTAAAAATTACACTGTTGCACACCTGGGGTTTAATTTCTTTCAGAAATTCTTGAACAAAAAAAAGTTTTCCTCATTGAAGGTGTCACTGAACCAAGAGTTCGGAAAAAGGAAGAAGTAGGTGTGATCAGGATCAAGGTCTGTCTAGACAACTTCAAACAAATAGTCACATTTTTTTAAAAGACTATACATGCAATAATGCTACATCTGTACCAACATCAAGCTATTGGCAGATAGCTGAAGTCATATGCAAAAAGAATGGAAAATCAGTTTAGATCAGGGATTTCCCAACTTAGTATGCCTCAAAGTAGGCAGTGACAGAAGCTACTCTTACTTCTGGTGATGGTAATGGATACATATGGCACTGATTCAAATGTCTTTCTGTTTCACTCCGTGAAGACAAAAAGGTTCATAGTGTGGTGCAAAGATGCCCCCTCTTCAGGAACTGTCATTGGTCCAACTTGTCTACCCAGGCTGGTATAGAAAGGAGTAGGAGCAGGAGTAACCCAAACATTGGGAGAGGGACTATCAGATGAAAGCTTCAGTGATGAGGCCTTGCCCTGACAAGGACTTGAGAATGGAAGGAAAGAGTGGTTCCTAGAAGAGTGTGGAAAAGAAGGAGAAAGCAGATAACAAATGTGAACTATAATAGGAGTTGGCAATGGTTGTTCTGTGTTTCCTTAGAGAGCATGATTCAGGAATGCCATTATCTGTAGAAGCCATCCAGGCCAAGCTATATAGCTTTTTTGTGATAGAACAAAGATGACCTTCTTTGGTAACAAGCAGCAGGTAGGGAACTGCCAACTCCCACCTCTCTGTAATTCTATCCTATTTCTTTCTCCCACATGAAGGCAACGATATCAGTAACTCCCACACCTGTGTAGCTCCCCTTTCTCATTTATATAGAGTTGTATCTATGATACTAAACAGCCTGTATACTATTCTGAAGTGATTCATTTACCAAAGTTTGGAATCTTCATTCTAAATCACACCCATTCTGTCTCTTTCTTCAAAGAGACGTGTTTGGCCTTGGAGGATACCACCATGCGCAGCTTGTCTCCAGACTGCGTTCACCTGAGGGTTGTAACCAATGTCTTTCCCAGTTGCTTACTAAGCCAATATTTAGGTCTACTCATATCCAAACCACCCAGTAAGCACAGTCACTCTCTTTCCACAACTATCCCTTCCCATTTGGTTATTTATGGCTTCTAGTATTTGTTATGACACAGATTTAAGTCTTTGTTACAATAGCAAAACTTTCACTGTTCCTAGGAGTTTTGTGAAGGTGTAGGCAAGACACTGACTACTACACCAGGAGTGGTTTGGTATATTGTATTTCAGCTTTGTAGCTCAAAGGTGGTATAAGTTCAGGAAGAAAAGAATTGTGACATATGATGAAAGTTTCCAAACATGGGGCATTATAGCATGATACTATACCAGTGTCCACCTGGCAGGCAGGAATGGTATAACTGCATTTTACTTTTAAGTCAAAACTTATCCAAATTGTCATATAAGCACAGATGAAAGTGGATTCACCTTGGCTAAGGTGTTACTTGACAGCAGAGGAAATCTCTGTAAGAGTATAGATTTGCTCATTGTCTTGAAAACTCTCAAATTTGGACTGATAGTTCTAAAGGAAGCCTAAAACGTCTTCTAAGCATGCCCTGTTTCTTCATGTTCAAGGTAAAACTTGAATACATTAAATTAGAAACAGAAACTTCAAGCATGTGGATCCATTAAAACAAGGACTCGTCACCCCAGGAGAACAGGATTACGAGAGCTTGATAAACTTGGATTTATGGCAGTTATCATTTTAGGCTCATTCTGTCTGATACAGGCATTGAATTATCGGTATTCTGCTACTAAAGGACACCTGAGTTATGTGAACAAATCTTCTAGTTATTGAGTAATACACTTAGATAGTGAAGTCAGCTATGCAGTTAGTTAAATTATACTGAGGAATACCCAGGCAAACAGTGTTTGCTTTACGTATGTGAGTATCCTTTTCCAGATAAACTTTGTTATGTAGAGTACTACTTGTAGACTCTGCTTGTGGGAAGTTTTTGATGAGAAAGAACTCTATGCCTATGTATATAATTGTACATACATGTATATGGCCAAATGCCGGGTCCTGCACTTGGGGCACAACAACCCTATGCAGAGCTACAGACTGGGAGAAGTCTGTCTAGAGAGCTGCCAGGAGGAGAGGGACCTGGGGGTGTTGGTCAACAGTCGACTGAACATGAGCCAGCAGTGTGCCCAGGTGGCCAAGAAGGTCAATGGCATCTTGGCTTGTATCAGAAACGGTGTGACCAGCAGGTCCAGGGAGGTTATTCTCCCTCTGTACTCGGCACTGGTGAGACCGCTCCTTGAATACTGTGTGCAGTTCTGGGCCCCTCAGCACAAGAAGGATGTTGACGCTCTGGAGAGTGTCCAGAGAAGAGCAACGAAACTGGTGAAGGGGCTCGAGAACAGGCCTTATGAGGAGCGGCTGAGAGAGCTGGGGTTGTTTAGCCTGGAGAAGAGGCGACTGAGAGGAGACCTCATTGCTCTCTACAACTACCTGAAAGGAGGTTGTGGAGAGGAGGGAGCTGGCCTCTTCTCCCAAGTGACAGGGGACAGGACAAGGGGGAATGGCCTCAAGCTCCGCCAGGGGAAATTTAGGCTAGACATTAGGAGGAAGTTTTTTACGGAAAGGGTCATTAGGCATTGGAATAGGCTACCCAGGGAGGTGGTTGATTCGCCTTCCCTGATGGTGTTTAAGGCACGAGTAGACGGGGTCCTGGGGGACATGGTTTAGGGTTTGGTGGGAATGGTTGGACTCGATGATCCGATGGTGATCCAACCCGGTGATTCTGTGATTCTATGACATATAAGATACACATATATGATTATATGAGAGAGAAAGAAAACGTGAATGTTGCACCATTTTGGTCTGCTATTGTCAAACACTGAATTACATATATACAGGGAAGACATCCCAGTTTCACTAGTGCTACCCAGTTCTAGGAGGCAGCTCAGAGCACTGTTATTGCCTGGACTTCTACATTATCCATTGCTCATGCCAGACATCCACACATGTACACCATACAGCAGCCCAACATGTTACTACAGATGCTTTCCCCAGCTCCACAGTCAACATCTGCAGGGGCAAGACCACAGAAAGAGGTTGTAAGGTCCTCATTATCAATGAACACAACACAAATGGTGAAAGTAACCTTTTATTTGCATGTGATATCAAGACATACACACTGCAAACACATGCCACACATCATAAAAGGACAGGATACTTGGGAGATCGCAGCAAAGAAACATTAGCATCTGCTTCTAATAACTAGCATAAATAGTGCATGCTCTGAGTTTCTCATGGTGTTTCTGAACAGAATTCCAGAGGAGCTACACATACGGCACAGCCAGGCTCATTAACACCACCCACCCTCCACACACCACCACTAAAGGGAACCTGGCCCTGACTGGCCCTGCTCATGGGGGGAGCCAGTGTGGACAGTTTTGCTGCTCACTCACTGCTACCCTGCCCATAGATTCTGCAAGTGGAGGGGTGTGCCAGTGGTCAGACTCACTCAGGCCCGTGGAAAAGTCCATGCCAAAAGAGATGGAGGAATACTCTGGAAGAGAGATGGAGCTTTCTGGCTCCAGGGGTCCCATGGGTACAACGTAAGTCCTTTGAGCCACCTCCATTTGCAATTCGCGATGCAGCACAAGCTGACACAGAAATTCCAGATAATGCCAAGAATTTCAGATTCCTGGAATTACTATGTTAAGTACAACATGAAAATGCTCAAAGCATTGCTGTCCAGGCAACACTCACAAGCTAAATCTTCTGTACATTAGGACATATTGTGGAGAATGAGAAAGAATGCAGCCAGCTAAGTAAAGACAGGTGTGTGGCTCTGCTGCCTGGCATGTAAGAACAGAAATTATTGTGGGATGAGATGAAAGCCTTGCTGTGAGCACAGGTTAGCCTGTGGCAGCAGTGTTGTGATTGTGTGTACACAGTGCCATACAGCAAAGCACAGAACAAACTTCATCAGCACACATGCCATGGACAGTTAGCTGGAAAATCATGTGTCTACACTGATTCCCTTGCAATTGCCTCTGGCTTCTTGTGCAGCCCCTCCATTGTAAGGTAAATATTTTAAATCTCTTAAATATCTAATTTCTTTTTGTTAAATATTCTAGGGTTTTTTTCAGTCATTTTCTTGGTTTGTGAGTGAAATAAAATAAACCAAAACCTTAGTCCTGTACAGCATATGACCAAAATCATCACACCTAAGACCAGTATATTTGCCAGAATACTGAAACTCATTTTCTGAACTACATCTGTTAGTGATATGGCAAGTTTTTCTTGCCCCTGTCACATCCAAGAGGCCTGTAAAGAAGGAAGGAAGAGTGCTCTATGCTATGTGTTGTGCTGGGCCATGTTTTTCTACCAGGGGCAGTATTTACACATGTCCTGGTCTGGACTGCCCAACAGCAATGTTCACAAATGGCAACCCAGCAACTGTTAAGTGCTCTGAAGTTCTTTGGCATGAAGCCTATTTTTAGTGGCTGGGATAGTTTTTACTGCTGCATTTACTTCACGAAACATTCAATTAGCCAGATTCGCCATCAGCATATTTGCTTGTATTGCTTTGAGTTGGGTGCTCCATCAAGTTTTCCTCATGTGCACAGTTTGCCATCTGCTTGTAGGTTGTTCAGAGGCTGTGTGAAGATTCTCCCTCTCTGAGAAAATGTGTGCTGGTCCATTGAAGTATTTGCTAGTGATGCAATGGCAGCTGTTATCATCACGTCATATATGTGCGGGTGGTTGCAATACATGGTATATAGGTTGTCAAAATTTGCCAGGAAGATGTGTTTCTGATTGTGGTATTGTGTGCATGTGTGGTACTGCTGGAGCAGCACGCATAGGACTGGAATATTATGAGTAGTATGCGTGAGTGCTTTATAAACCACATACCAGAGTGGTTACATGCTGTACTGGGTGACAGTAACACCACATTCACACAGTTCTTTCACATCTCTCTTTATCAGCTGCCTGTTTTCGAGTATTCTGCTAGGGTCCTAGCTGTTTCCCTGTGTGTGTTGGGCAGTGGTCTTCACCAAGACTGCTCTCGCATTTGGAAATCAGCTTTTGCTTGCCAACTCTTTTCTGGCTTTGGATGCCAACAGTTCAGGCTCTGTGGGACAATGGTTCATTTTCAATGCCTGTCAGGATGTTTATGCTGTTTGTGTGTAGGTCTTTGTCACCTGGTATTAATTGGATTGTACCCTCTCTGCCTTTGAAGGCACAGAAGGCTTCAAACTCTCTTTATTACACATGGTGCTGTGGCCTGCAACAGTAATCAACTACATTTGGATGCACCACGTTGTAAGTGCGGGATGTGCAGCACCCCAACACATCTTTGGAGATCAAATGGTCCCATGGTAGCTGAGGCCTCTCCTGCACTTGTGACTTTCTTCTTTAGCTACACATTGTCTGCTACACTTTTGTGTTGAGACACCATTAGCAGAACCTGAGTAAGCCTGCCACTCTCACAAATTTCCTCTGGAATCCTTAGGAAGATTATGCAGAAGTGTTGTTTGCTCTGATACCCTGGATCATTGCTTTGAAAGCAGATAGCTCTTTGGCATGGCGCACACTGTTTACACTGTATTCTTTTCTTTATTTCTTCTCATCTCTAAAGGCAAATATTTACCTCTAATGTATGTTGAAAATGAGGTTTATAACCCTGCTTCCACTTAACTAGGCTGGACACTGCGGTGCATGGCCCATACTAGTAGGCACCTCATTTGCAAAGTACCTGACATGGTAAGAAGGGTCCTGACAGCACTGATTAGTAGTTTACACCTTATCCTACTCAGGTCTTTTGCCTGATGATGACCAACCTGATAAAAGAATCCTACACATTGTTGCAGTGCTGGCCTCTTCTCATCTTGTCTGATAGATGTGTTAGCCATCACATACTGTAGCATAATCAGCAATGCATCTTTTGATTTCTCACTGAGATTGCTCTGCAATTGTCCTTCCCTCTCTTCTGGGTTGAGCAGCCTCAAGTCACAGCAAGCTGTGAATGCCGTGCCAGTGGATACTGGCACTCAGAGTGACGACGTCACTGCTGCCTGTTGGGGCACAGAAGCTTGGGGTTGATTAAGTTTTAACTTTTGAGTCTGGAGCTATCTGTGTGGGCTCACAGCTGGGGACTACAAAGTGCTATATGGAATTGGCACAGAGAAGAAACACACAGATTGCCTGCTGTCAGGACATCTGTGTCTTTTTATTTTGGGTACATTTAGCACTTATAGTGTTTCACATCTGTCACATATGCAGTATGGCGCTGACAGTGGTTACCGTTATATTTACATTTTGCCTAGATCACATTTGTTGTTGCTGTTTACTCCGTCTGCAAAGCCACCTCCTTGGCCGCACACATTTCATTTGTTAGCATCAGGAATGCTTGGCACGGAATGTTACCAGCAGTGGACTTGATGACACACACACAGCATTAACAACATGGCATTCAGCTAGTGTGTCAGCCCTCCACCATTTGTATTCTCTTCACAAATACAACTTTCCCAGTTCTGCCTGGACCTACATCATCTTGTCCTGCATAGCACTTGCATGACACAGGATAATTGAAGAATAGGCCTGTGAGAGACCCTAAATGGTCTGGAGACCGCATTAGTGGCTTAGTTTGTCCTCTACTTGAAGTACACCCACAACATAATCTAGTCTGGACAGACATTTGTCTAATCTAATCTTTAAAAACTCTTAAAAGCTCTCAGTGACAGCAAATCCAAAATCCTGCTAAGCAATATATTTTCATTCTGTACCTGAGAACACTTTCTGTAAACTTTGCCCAGAAATGTAACTTGTCCTTTGAAATGTAGCACATGTCTTCAGAGTCAGCTGCTGGTAAGTTTGACAGTAAAGAAAAATATAATGATCCATCTCTCTGTCCTTCCCAAACAAATTCCTTTTTTGTTGCTAACTGCCCTGTCATTTTGTACTCTGATCTGTAGTTTTGCTTTGATATCACCAAAGGTCATCATCCTGCATTCCAGGGTTTAGGGATGTGAAGTTTAACTGATACAGACATGTCTGGTGGTCATTTACACCTTTTTTTCCAGAATATGGCCAGAACATGACTTTTTCTTGCACTTGCAAATTCACATCCCTTTCCCCTCCCTTTCTGACCAGATTGCACACAGATTGGGAATAAAGTATTACCTTTTTATACAATATTGCAACTACTACTGCTCCCCTGGTAGGCTTTAATCTGCACTCTGACTGTATCTGATTTCAAGCACTATGGAGCTTCCTGGTGGGATCAGAAGGAGCAAGTGAACTCACTAAGAGAACCATTGGATCACCTCCTAAATTACCAGTGCTGAGACTGAATGGAAAAGAAGGCAGAGAGTAAAAGCTACAGTGTTTGCTTGAGAAAAGCAATGAATCTCTAACAGGAGTGGAAATTTGCCATTGCTTTTGATAGAGAAAATGAGGGAAAAAGAGAATGAGATTCCTGGAGCCAAATCTGTCCTTGTAATATATCACATCACAAGCTTTTCTTGTGACAGAATCCCTTTATTATTATTTTTTAATTAAACCATCCTTAAAAATAATCCTTGCTTTTAAATCACAAGTCAAAAATGCAAACGTGAGCCCTGGGAACTCAAAAGTCTCAGGCTACACAGATTTCTCTCATCCTTGCTATGGAAACAACAAAAGATGAATACACAAGGAATGTCTGCTAAGGATAAGTTTTAATGATCATCTGCAAGTTGTTATTCCATAATACATGCCATTAATAAACTGAATTACCCCCGAAAGTCTGTCCTGTGAGAAGTGTTATATTTCCTGCATCTGCTGCATCTGTTTTATCACATCTCCGCATCCTTCTGAATTCACTGTGTAATGTGTTAAAAAAGATTCCAGCTCAAAGCCATCACCATTCAGGTATACAATATCTGAGTCTTTCCTCTCCTTCCTTCACAGCCCTTTTATTTCATTTTTTACTGTTGTGATACGGGAGGACTAGTTTCCAACTGAGAAAAGCTCTGTCTAGATCCTTTCTTCTCTCTGATTGAAAATCTTCACCTCAGTCGTAAGTTCAAAACATGAAACCTCACCCAAGTGAGTGGTAGTCACCAGCAGATTCAAGCTGTCATGTGGATTACTTTTCTCTAAGAGTTCTGCTGCAAGGCCATTGAAATTTATATGATACTTTTCATTGCCTGCAGTGGAAGCTGGCCTGGGTCTGTAGTCATGCATAATTAGTGAGTGGGAGATGAAAGAGCTATACTACTTCTCATTCCCACATTTTTAGTGGACTATTTCCCTACCCATGTGGCTGCAAGATTCTCATTCCAATGTGCTCTTATCTTGATTTGGGGGAAAACTAGTTCTCATAATGTTTCCATTGTGCTGAGGTACACATCCCTCCTCGCAGAATTCAATTAGCCTCTGTTCTGTTCAGATATACTATAATCATCATTACTATTAAATTAGTTGTTTCTGAAGCAATTGAAGACAAGACACCAAGCCAGCCCCTCCTGGCTGCATTCCACAGGGCGAGCTGAAACACACATTTCTAGGGAATGTATTGGGAAATGCACCACTGCAGCTTGAAAAGCTCAGGCATGCCTCTCCTCTCTGATGCCTTGCAGCTGCCCACCATGCCTGTAAGCTGCTTTCTCAGGAGGGTGTTGTAGAGGAGGTCTGAAGAGGTATAGCCTTATGACTACGTATGAAAGAATCCAGAGGTATCAATTCCCTCCTGTGTCCCTGGTAATGAGCTGATTCTTCACCTCCTCATGTGCAAAATGGCTGTGTCTTTTGCCTCCTTCTCTCAAACAGTCTTTTTAATCTCTCCAGTCTAACAGACCTTGCAACTCCACCTTCAATGCAAGCATAGCTTTCAATATCACCTACATTTTCTAATTGTTCTTAGTTACATTTGGTATTTTTTGTTGTACTTAATGAATAATATTAGTATGTTTTTTCTCTGTGCAATTATTTTATATTATATATCACTGAACTATGTAATGGTTTGGTATAAATAGTGTTCCCTCCATTTAGAAAAAAGTGTATCCCTTGTCATTAATGCTATTATAATGTCATAACTTGTACTTTTTCTCTTGGGTAAGTCTTAGTTTGGGCTTTCTTGGACTGAAAGCAGTAAAACTCACATACTTTGTGGTTTAAGACCTTTTCTTAGACAACTGGCATTCTTACCAGCATAAATCTGGGCAGAGAATGAACTTTTACTGTAAAAGAAGCATGATGGAGAGAAATATGTTTTATAAGTGCAAAAATCTGTGACAGAATCCTGGATGTGCAAAAATTAAATAAGGCTAAGGAATAAGTAAGTATCTATGCATGACAAATATATAAGTATATATGCATACATAAAGTCAATCATCTTTTCAGGGACAGGTAATGATTTCATGACTTGAATAGCTGACTTCATTACAATAAGACATGTGGTTTCATGAATTCAATACCTACAGTGGGGTATTTGTTCACATTTTAATGCCACATAGTGTTCTAAACTTATTGCAACAAGCTAGGAGTGCTATATTACACCAAGATTTTGCAGGGTCTAGACAGGTGAAACTGTCAAACAGTCACCAATATGTTCCAGTAGACACTGTAGTATGAAAGCCTCTTGGCTGCTTTTCAGGTCTGGGGCTTAGTACAATTTAGCATAGCAGAACTGCCATTTGATATAAAACCACCATATCTATGCTGGAATCCCCAACATAAGATGAATGTGGAACTGTTGGAATGGGTCTAGAGGAGGGCCACAAAGATGACCAGAGGGCTTGAGTACCTGTTGGTATGAGGACAGGCTGAGAGAATTGAGGTTGTTCAGCCTGGAGAAAAGAAGGCTCCATGGAGACCTTCCAATACCTGAAGGGGACCTACAAGAGAGCTAGGGAAGGACATTTTGCAAGGGCATGTAGTGATAGGATGAAGGGGAATGGCTTTAAATTGGAAGGGGGAAGATTTAGATTAGACCTTAGGAAGAAATTCTTCACAATGAAGGTGATGAGAAACTGGCACATGTTACCCAGGGAAGCTGTGGCTGCCCCATCCCTGGAGGTGTTCAATGCCAGTTTGGATAGGGCCTTGAGCAGACTGGTCTGGTGGCAGGGGCCTTATCTTTAAGGTCCCTTTCAACCCAAACTGTTCTATGAGTCTATGATCTTTGTATTAGCAGTAAAACTACAAAATATTATTTAAAATCTAGGTATACAAAAAGTACACCTATGAAATCCTGTACCTGCTGTGGTCAGTGTTAATTTTACTAGTGCCAAAATAAAGGTTTTACCCAGAGTGTTTTAGTGTCCTTATTTTGAAATAAAAAGCCTATTTTTAAACTTAGTTTGTAAAGGAAGGCTTATCTATACATATGGTAGTGTTACTAATCAGCTTTTCAACATGCAGATCTTTATAAATTACCAATTTCCGCATTATCCAGAGATAAATAATACAGTGAGTGATTGCATTTCTGGACAAAAGAAAAATGGATTTGAGCTTTAAGTATTTTCTCAGGTTTTGATTTGAATTCTTGCTTGAGATTGACATTTGTCTGAGCTATTTGCCAGCATCAGTGTAATAATATAAAACACCACCACAAAGACTCTAACCAGAGGAGAGCTGCATATGCTTATATGTATACAAATTCAAACATACAGATTTAATCAGCAGAGGAGCTCACCTGAGACATGTCATTCCCCTGCCCTTCTACAGTTGTAATATATTAGTTTTGAGCAACAAATGCTCTTTTTTTTCACGGATTTTAAGTAACCTAGGCATGTGTGCTGCTCAGTGCATTGGTTTACAATAAATGCCAGGCTTTAATGTTTAGTCTCTATTTCTGCTTGGGTAGACAAACAACTAAAACAGTGTAAATTCTGAACTTTACTAAGAATATCAAGTTTCCACTTAACTATATTTTTAGCTCGGAACCACTGCTGACACTCCAACTTGGGAAGAGGACTCCAGATAGAGTGGAGAGGTTGCAAGAGGCAGTCATGGGATAGAAAATTGTGATGGCTTAGGCAGGACTTTTGTTTGTGTGAGAGTAGGCTCCAATATTGACTACAGTTTAAATACTGTTTATTTAGTAAATTTATTAGATGAGTCACAAGGTTATTAACTAGACTTCACCATAACTTTCATTTTACAAACAATTGACTTTGACCCTGTGAACACTGATTCGTGTGATTTCCTTATGCATGACAGTGAATGGGAGCACCTACAGTATGAGAAACAAAGCACGTACATAAGTCTGTGCACAGAGAAACAGAGGTAGGATACTGATTTCACACTTCTGACCACAGCCAAAACATTCTTTNGATTGCTTTTCTTTCTTAATCTGCAAAGCAGTCTTTGGCTCATGACAGCTGTGAGAATTCTGAAATCCATCATGTACCATTGGGACCTCGTCTGATTTCTGTTGCCTTGTAATACACTTAGAGCAGCACATGGGAAGTGAATAACCAGAATTTTCTGTTGGTGAAAAGAAACAGAATAATCCAGAGGAAGGAGACCCAAGAGAGCCAACCTCAGAGTCAAGTCTCGCTTTGCTCCAACAGTTTCTTCACAGTTCTGTGAGTATTTTCCCCAGTACAGTTGCAGTTTTACCAGCTTTACATTTTCCCTTCGCAAACCTATCAGGTCATGTGGCATTTATTCTATCCGCTGCATTTGAGAAGCCCTGTGATAAAGCTACAAAATTCTCACATTCTTAAAGGAGCTGAAATAATGTGGAGTCCCCAAATATGTTTCTCATACACATCTGTGGTTCCAATTTGTTTTTCATCACATACGCATGAGTAACAGAGTTGGTTATATTAGGTGTATTTGATGTAAAATAGTTGCCCCTTTTAGCTGGTGGGGGAAGGGAGAGATTTCACTGAGGTTTGTAACTTGCTAGAAATATGTATTAGAAAGTGAAAACCAGACTCCAAGTTGATGAAATGATTTAAAATAATTTCACTGGAAAAGTATGCCCTACAAAATTAACACTGTCTACCTCCTATTCATAGATATAGAAGATTATCCTTTTGGATATGTTAGGATTCCCTTTAAGGCAAGGGAAGTATTCTTGGAATAATAGATACGTAAGGGCAGCTGGGCTGAACTGTCAGGTTTCCTACTGAAACTGCTGGAGAAGGGCTTCCCAAATCAGTGGAGGAAACCCAGGAGATAATACTTGCTCACCAGACTAACTGTGCCTGTTTTCTGGGATAGCAGCTTCTACATTTCTTTAGCAGCCCTTGCTCCACCTCTGAGCTGTTTTTCATCCTGCAAACTATGTACAAACACAGTCTTGAGGGAAGCCCGATCTACTGGTTTACTGAGGGAGGCTTGGATATCCTTTGTTATACTGCCTTTCCAGACTATGTGTCTACTGTCGATGGAGCCCTCCACAGTGGTCAAAGGCAAGAATAGGATTTACCCTAAAAGCACTGTATCAGCCATGCCTTCATGCAGTCTGACTTCCACAGGCAAATAATATGCAGTCCTCTCCAACCCAGCCAATAGAGAAAAGCAGTCAGAATCAATCCTTCTAACTGGAGGATGACACATTCCAGCTGTCTTCTAAGATACCTGCTTAGGATGGGAATCACCCTGTCCAACTTTAGAGTTCTCCAGCTGTCTAAATCAGAGGTTATTATCCACATTGTCTTTATAGTCCCTCCCTAAAATCAACATTTAAAATAATTGGAGGGAATTGCCCCCTGGAGGCTCCTCTCTCTTCCCATTGGCTATTACATGATTAGTCTTAGAGTAAGCAATTCACTTTGAGGTATTTAAACTGAGGTGAGATAAATAATATCCCTCGAGGAAGTGGTATGAATACAGCTCTGTCATATTTCTATGGACCCCGTTATATCCCTCTAGAGCAGATGACTCTACTCTAAAAATACCCATTGCTTTCTTGAGTTTAAGTGCAGTATCACTCCATTTTTCTCAGCATGATAAGTGGTCTGAGAACAAGCCTGTGTGTACAGAAAAACAAAATTCACTGTGTAATGGAAAAGTGTGTACAGTATTGTACTTTAGTCAGCAACCATATTTTCTTTCCCCAACACAAAAATATGAGCAACACAGAGAACAGTGCAAGTTTGAATAATGTGTGCAAAATCAGCAAGAGGATTAAAGTGTGATTCTGGACAGTCATTTCTCATCATTCTTACTTGGTGACAAGTCAGAGTGGGACATCCTGCCTGTAGTTCAGTGGCATAGATTTACTTTTGCAAATGGTAGGAGAACTGAAAGCTCTGAAAGCTCTGCAAGAGTCTCAGTATCACCTGGCTTCTTAACATATCTGAGAGGGAGGATCATCTGAAGCCTTGAACACACTAAGTATAGACAAGAGGTACATAAGCAGTAAAAGATAACACCACTTCATATCAAGGGCTGCTATCCAGCCCTACAAAGGAATTTGAACAACTGCTAAGGATTTCTGAAGTCTGCACTTAATTACTGCAGGACTTCAGATACCCCCTCCAAATATTTACGATCTTTTGCTACAAATCAGCGATTTAATGACACTAAGAAATAATGCTGGAAAAACTTGTCTAAGAATCTTTGATATAGAATTATTATTAGATTTGTTCCTGTTTTACAGATACATTCTTTGGCCCAAGCTATGTGTTTCAACACTCTCTCCTTACATCAAGGACTCATCAGGGCTTTTTCAATATGTGCTGAAAGACATTTCTTTACCTGAGGCTACTCTGCTAACTTCTTTGAGCACAAAGTATCTCTGGACAACTTAACCACGTGAGAACACTCAGAAGATTTGGCAGATTGTCTCAGGAATTTGGAATTAACCAATAATAAAGTCCCTGCTCCTAATCCTGCAGATTTCTTCCAAGTTCTGCTTCTATTTGTTCTTAGTGAAAAGCATGGCATTACCTTATTACAGCAATTTGATTTTCATTATCTAAGCAGGGTGCTGTGTCAGCAAAAAACGGCAATTTGGAAAGGATGGAAAAGTCTGCGAGTCATGGATGAATGAGTGATAGGTGGAGACGTAAAAGATGGAAGGGGGTATGTTGACTGATTGAGAGAGCTTGGGAAAATAAGGTGAGGTCTGTGGTAATTACTTAAGAAGTACAGCTCTTTGTTTATATGATTAAATGGGGGGAAATTTGTATTTTTTCTGTCACAAATAACTTGTGCTTAGGTGGTCTAAGTTCAGCCAGAAGTGTCCTGTAAAATAGGTTGCTTAGAACAGGCTAGAGTACTGAGGTAACGACAAGATCATGTGTAAGTCATTTGACAAGAAATACTACCTGGCAAGACATGGTCAACCATCAAGTAGATTTCTTGAGTTTTGTAAATATATTTTTGAGATGCATTATCTCTTACTACAAATAGCAGCCTGGAAGGTGGGGAAAATCAATCTGTTACATATGGACTTGCATTGAGTTATGCTTACAATGCCTCAGGCATTCGTTTGGAGATGCAAGGTTTCAAGAGATGATACATAAATTGTTTCGGACACGGAGCACAGCATGTTCCTGTTGGTACGTAATTAACTCAAATTTAAACAGTTTTCTGGGCTGAGTTTCTTTAACATTTAAAATCTATTGTATATCTTCTTCTATGTATAATCCAAAGCCTACTGAGGCCAATCGGACTGTCTCTAGCATAGAAAATAAAATAAACTATGGACTATTCTCTGACTCTGGTGACAAGCAACGTGGCACAGCCTATGTCCATATTGCTCAGCTTTCTTCTTCTTCCTGTTTATTGCTATGGATATGGCCCAAGAGTCTTTAGATTGGCGTCAGTGGACTACAAGTGGGTGAAAATGAGCCATCTATTGTGATGGTTCTAATCCTTTGAGATTCCCAGAGCATATTGCTTACTGGTTGCTTACTGGTAAGAGACCTCCATCATAAAACAGGAAAAGGAATTTAAAAGCTGCTTTGGGCATTTTGCCAGCTGCATAGCAACATCTGGTTGGCATTCAGAGGCTTCAGGGGCAGCTAATCCTGCTCTGAGCAGAATTAAAATCCATGTTTAAAATGTACTCTTGGTATGTTTGATGGAACCAGGGTTTTGGATTTCCAGAGCAATAAGGAACAGTGCAAGAAGGATGTCTTGCGTGATGATCACATAATATTTCCACTCCTATTTTGTTCTCTGGGACTTCACCTGATGAAGCAAAGATGCACCGTAGCTTTAGTATTGTCAAGTACTCATTAAATAATGCAGAGATTACTTCCTATCTCCTCTTTACTATGTAATCTGCAAATGAAGGCACTTCTCAGCAAGGGATGAAGTTATTCACAGAAATATTCACTGCTTTCTCTAACATAGGTGACCAAGATGATATCTGACTCATGCAAATCCCAGCTGTGTTGTTTGTACAACTGTCTTCACGAAGCAAATGAAAGATTTGTTTAGAGTAGAACTGTAGTAGAACCCATGGTTGAGCTCCTACAAAACTTCGTACTTACAAGTCAAATGCCTGACTCAAAGTACCTCTGCTGACAGTGACTCTAACTGATTTCTTAAAGACCAGCACTGCTGCTGAACTCAGCTGTTGGAGGTAACACAGAAGTTTGACAGTGCCTTCAAGGTTCTGGAAAACCATGTGATTTAAGTAGATTCTCTTTGAAAATGGAGTGCTGTGGACTTGAGAGAAGCATGGCAAGCCATAGCTCACCCTTACAAGAGTCCAAGGAGAATGGTTTCCTGTGTCTCCAGAGCAAGGGACAGCATGAAGATACAGGGAATTGCACACACACTTTATAGACTCTCTCTGTGTATCTTTTTGAGGAATATATTCAATTAAGTGGTTATTAATGAACAGTATGTTCTGAACATGGGAAACATCCATATTTGCAAGCACAGTTTCTTCTACATCCTTTCCTTTCAGTTTATAGAGTAGAGGAATTGCTGGTATTCTGTATGCCACTGTGAGAAGCTGCTACATTACTGCTGGTGGAAATTGGTTTGGCTCTGCTGAGAAGGCAGTACAAATTATAGCTCACTTGAGTCTTTGGCCTGGTAAGCTCAGATTGACTAATACCAAGAAGACTATCATATCCTGGAGTGATATTTGCATACTTGCATGTAGCATTTATGTATTCAAATATAGTATTTACATGTTCTTAATTTTGCATGTCGAGACTTTTGACAAATAAAGGAAACACTTCAAACTGTGTCTTTATCTTTGCTTCCTATGTCTCAGTTTTTCCAGAAAAAAAAAAGTTTGCGACATCCCTTTCTTTCATGCCTGAAAAGGAGCAGGGAAATGAGCAGCTTTCCTGCAGCAGCTGCTGCACCTGCTGTTTACAGTGAAGCTGGACCACAGCAAGGCTCCTTTTCTGGTCCGCAACATTTCCTCTAGCAGTCAAAGCTGACACATCAAAGTGAAAGCTCCAAAGGAGAAACACAATGTGACCTATTGTTCCAAGAAAACAAAATAAATTATTTGTAGGAAGCAAGTAAAAGCTTCTAACTGGATATTTAAAACATTGATATTTGGAAGAAGACCACAAAGCGAAACATAAAGTAATGTGTGGTTGCAATGATGCTAGACATAGCACAATTTGTAGAATTTCACTGTACTTTCACTCAATATGTTTTGACAATAAGAACAATGCATATAACATATGCTATGATTCTTTGTAGATACATTTTGCAGCTCTAGATGAAAGGCAGTATTGCAACCTCTCATTTGCTTCTATTTCCAGTTTTGAAAAGTCCTGAATTGTGAAATTGTTCAGTCTGATGAAGTTTGGACCTATCCTTCTATTTGTAGTGTTTCTTCTTTTATTCTTTTTTTCTCTTCTTCGTTATTCTTACAATGGAAATACCTTGAGGTTCCCACTGAGGGCCCCATTGTGCCAGACAATTATGTTACACAAAGGGATTATGATGCAAATAGAGAAACCAGTGTGTGGTAGAGGAACGGAAACACAGAGAGTGGAGAATTATCTTCCCTGTAGTCACCTGCAAGGTTAGAGGCAGAGATGGTCAAACCCCAGACTTGTGTTGCCCAACTTGTAGATCCTCTTTAGCAATGGAGGAAGCCAAGTGAGGGTGCTGTGTTCTTTCACCTGAATGAGAAGGATTACATTTTTTCAGAAGCTTAAAATACAACCTGCTTTGCTGCAAGGAGATGTAGAAATATATACCTGAATGCCAACCAGGATTTCTTAAGAAACTAAATGCAATCTGGAACATTGCCTGGCATCTGGAAATCATATTATCCAGAGGCACTTGGGTTACCTCCCCTCTCAGCCTAATCAAATTAGTTTTGACCTTGTGACCTAGATGCAGGTAATAGAAGCTTCAACTTTATTCTAGCTGTAGAATGGTGCACCTTATTTCCTGCTATGGTAGTCTGGGGTTCTGATTAGAATACTGAAGGCACAGAAATCAAAGGCTAGTCCTTACTTTCTAGATGATGTTTAGGGAGCCCTGTCATCAGAGAAACGGAGACAGAGAAGAAAAGTCTGTCTAAAACTAAAACTTCTCTGTGAGTTTACTTGAAAGTGTCTGGAGTAGCAGGTGCAGAACTGTGTGTACTTCATTACCAAGTAAACAACTAAAATCAAAGCAAGCAAAGTTGTTTCATATTAATGGAAATCCAGAACTTGATTCAGTTTATTCCCATTCTACTGAATATCCAGAGGAAATTAATGAAGCTTACTACAAATTTTATGAAAAAGATGGGAAGATCCCACTGCTTTCATTTAAAGACTTCCCCACAAAAGGCTCAGTGGGTTGGTACATTCTGCTAACTGAGTTCAGTACCTGGGCCAGGTCTTCATAATACTCACGGGATGGAAAGCTGTCTCTCATGTGCTAATTTTAATGCAGGGAACTGAAATATGTGCAAAACAAATACTGAAAATAAAAGACTTCGGATTAGTCAAGAGGTAAAAGTACAGTTTAGAGAGTTCAGTGGAGAGATAACTAGTGAACTTTGATGGCCATTGAGAGGCAGGGGATCAGAGGGCTCAACGTGTTGCCTTCCGTCCATGACAAAACCATGAGCCAGGTGAAAGCCAACCACTCTCAAAGGCTGACTATATGCAATTCTACAGAGCACTAGCTTGATAAAAAAAAAACTTCAGTAGGCAGGCCTCTATTTCTGTTATTGTACTGTATTTGATAATCTTGTGATTTAGTAACGTCTTTCTCAGAGCAAAGCTAGAAATTTTGTTACTCTTTTCTTTTTTATTCAGATTCATTACCAAATGTTTTAGAACTATGTATATAGTTAGACAATATCTCTTGCTATCAAAAAAGCTACTTTAACTAAGAGAATATAGAAATTCCTTCATAATTTGACATACATTTGTGTAACTAGAGCACAATATCTTGAATCACAACCACAAAACTATGACTACATCTTTTTTGACCCTAACGTGTCTAGATATATTTTTCCATCTAAGACCTGCAAAAGACTTTGAGGGTCTATACAGTCTTTTTGCTGCATATGTGTAGTGTTAGCACAGATACATAGTTGCTATCTGTAGCTAAGGCTCTAAAATAACATACTTAGTAAAGATGTAATACAGAAATAAATTCTAAGGCACGAAGTCACAGTTAGGTGCACAACTCCCTTTGGTTTTCACTGATGCTTAGGTACTGTTGTACACTTTCTTCTAGTTTCCTTCTTCCTTCCATTGAAACTAAGGTGTAAGGATTATGTTTCTTATCCTGCCTCCATAGATTCAAAAATATACCAGGAATAGCCTATTCCAACATGTGAAAAAATAATCTTTACCTGGGGATGCCTTAAGAGAGACCTAAATTAAGACAGATGACTTCTGGTGAATCCGGCTGAAGTGCTTTAAGGAATTACTTCCCTGCTGTCGTCTGCTACTCTCGCAGCAGCTGCCCACTTCTTCAGAGGGTCAGCAAAATGGGATGAAGACCCATGGCTTGGCTAGTATATCACAGAAATGAACCCATTAACTAAGGCCATCTTTGTGGCAAATTTCATCTACCTCATTTTGCTCTGCTGCCTCACTGGCAGGCAGCAATGCCACCAGACAGGCAGCTGCAAGCAGCTGGGGTACCAGTATTGCCAGCTGCAGGTCAATCATAATTCTTCCTTCCCTCCTTCCATCCTCCCTTCTTCCATTCCCTTGCCCCCTCCTGGCTCCTTTATCTTTTTCTTTCTCTTTCTCACTACTTTTCTCTCTTTCTCCCTTCTTTCTAACTTTTCTGTCTCTTTCACCTTTCTGTTTTTGTCTTTATCTTTGTCTTCACTGCAATATAAGAGTTAGATCTCAATAGGAAATCCAATTCATCCTCACATCAGCACACTCCTAGACAATTAAAAATCTGTTCTTTCTCCCCTCTCACTCAATCTCTTTTTTTTGTTTTGTTTTGTTATTGTCAGCTAGTCTGTTGGATTGGGGTTTGCAGTTCTCTCTGGGCTCAGGAAGGCCTGTTAGCTGGGCAGGATTTCTTGCAAGATAACTGACCCTAATGTAAGTGCCAGAATCCTTCAGTTTGCATGATGATAATTTGCTCTTCAGCCCAACTTATCAACTCACATGCTACTTAGCATATCGAGTAGCAGAAGGAACACCATGTGCTCTACCATGAGCAAGGAGCAGAGTAATTGGATAGATAACCAATACCCGAAATTGAAACTAATCTAAACAACCCTGGGTAAAAACCTTAATGTACTGTTGAGCTTCTGGTAAGATGTTATTAGACTGAAACTGCTTCAAGCCAATTAGTTTCTTATTCTCCAGGCTCTGATTGTGGAGTTTTCAGTAGCACGATAAGGTTACAAATACTGCCTCATTACGGCAAAATTCATTCATGTAGATCTAGATCCCGCCATCCTTACTCATTGTGAGTAAGGGTAATAGAACTGGACCTTAATGCTTGTGTTAATGAAATGCTAGACATGTCAGGGTGGGGCGATACTGAGAGATATCACCACACCTAAGGGATGTTGCCAGTCACTGGGCTAAATGCCAGTACTTTCAGTCGACTAGGCGTGGGGCTATCTCATTGTATTACCACACACTGAAGTGTCTTATTGCAATACCAGTTCTTTTAAAGCAAAACAAAACTAGACTGCCTAGAAAAAAACACCACCTCTGTTTTCATTCTAAGCTGCACCCACACTGATACTAATATAACTGCATCATGAGTTTGAGAAGGTGGGACTCTTCTCTGAGTTTACTTAGGTGTGTAGACACATAATTTAAACAGGTTGTCCAGGCTCTCTTTCCAAGAAATGGAGGAAAATGAGTATCTTTGAAGAAACAATGAGCCTTTCTGCGTGAAACACCTGTGTTAGGCAGGATGAGATGGATTGTGTTCTGAAGGTGCTGGAATCTTTCCTTCAGCTGAAGAGCAACACAGCCAAGACTCTAAACAGGATCTTTTCAGTCAGATGAGGTTACTGGAAGTGTGCCTCAAGCTTAGTGACAAAAATAAGACTCTGATTTGGTTTCTGACTGATCACTTGATCACAGACAGGGACTACAGTCACAACATTTGCATCAATTTGTTGATGCAATACTTCCAACCACTCAGGACAGGGACACACCTCTTAACACCTTCCAACCAGCAATGAATAATAAAGATGCTGTGAGAAGCCGCTTTGATTTTCTGTTGTTTGGTCAGAGGGAAAGCAAGTGTCTTGACCCAACAGGCGTGTAGACATCCTCCTGGGAATGCAACTTTGTGCAATGGTATCACTCACAGGTGCTCGATGAGCAGCTTGCTGCTAACAATGTCCCAACGCCCAGCAAGCGGCACCTCAGCATATGGGAAGGTCTTCAGAGGAGTGCTGAGTACACAGTACCTAAACTAGAAGGTGTGGAGATCAGAGGGAAATTGGATGAGGAATTTGTGATGAAGACTATGAAAGAAATTGTCTGAATAAGATGTAAGCAATTATTGAAGACCAAATAATATTACTTTAATTTCTTGGTCTTCTGTGCTTGGCTATGCTTTTTTCTGGAAAGCATAAGGGTGAAGTTCTTCCAAATTTACCTCTTTGATTTGTCCTGTGCAATAACTTCCCCTGTGAACCTCCTCATTTTAATGAAGTTCTAAATGTGTGGAAGGATGAAGGCTGGAGGGAATCATTATTCCCCCATCAAAACAATATTTGTGTGTTGAGAAACTGCAAAACATTTCCCATAAAGCACTATCTCTACAGAAAGGTTTATTCTACAGGGAAGGATCCTTTGGCAGAAGGCAATATCAAAATATGGGATACGTCCTCTAGGGACATATTACTTTGGTTTGGAGGACCACAGGAAGCTTAAAATTGTAGCATCTGACAGCTTGATAAAAGGGAAGTCATTTGAAGAGATCTCCATCTGCTTTCTCAGGACTTTTGAGGCCTAAGGAAAAGGCCTAAGTCCAGCCATTTGGTTCTGTGTTAGCAATGTGCACTTGCTCTCTCATGGGACTTGGCTGTTGAATGCAAGTCAAAGATATGAGTGGCTCCCACTGTTGAGCACTTGAGAGAGGAACACTGCAATGGGAAACCACCCTTTCATAGGAGTCGCTCTCAAAGTCACTGTCCACTATTACCTATTTAAGGCATGTGGTAGATGTACATGAAAAATATAGTAGATTTTCAGCATTGTATAGTTTTAAACAGTTCCAGAAGACGAGGTCCCAAAATTGTTGGCTTTCAAGCAATTGGCTTCATTGGGATGTCTGGATTTGCTAGGCCTCTCAGGTAGTGTAGTAACGCATGTGCTTATGGGATTACATTATAGGGGCGTTAGATCATACAAAAAAACACCTGCCCAGCAGCTGGCTCCTGGGGATGAAAGTCTTGCAGAAAGTGTTCTAGTGTGGGAAAGTATAGGATCAATGATAAACCTTTACAAACCTCTGTGGTTAGTTATGTTTCTGGTGAGTGTGGTGCTAAGAGAGAAGGAAACTCCATTATAAACAGAACAATTTCTCAGGAATTTCTCTCCAAAGAAACACTCACAGTAAAGCTGCATTTCCTTTCTTTAAGCATGTATCCATTTCTTCTCCTTAAAATCTCTGACTGTGCAGCTGAAGACAGAGGGAATTGCCCATCCCAATGATTCAGTGTCCTGGGAATTTCCCAGAACCGCTTTATGTTGAGCTATGGTTTCTGTCCGCCTTTCCCAGCCTTAAGAAAGTCCTTTTCTCCCTAAAATGGGCAAGATTCTTTGCTTTCATAACTCAAAGATAGAAAGGGCATTTGATTAACACTGGTGACAGACAATGAGTGATGAATGTAAGTGCGCTTTTATCACCGAGCTAAAAATGATACTTTCATTCCCTCTAGAAAATATTGCTCTCCTACTGTATTTTACATATTTGTGGCAAATATACAGGGTATGGTACTAGGTTATATTGTAGCATAACAGCCAGGAAAACCAATCAGTTTAACAGAGCCAGAATATAAACAAGTGAAAGAAAGTAATTAAAAAGTGGAAAACTAATGAAAAAGAGATGGTCAGTACATGCAAATACGATTGTGAGTTAATTGTGAATACCTAAGTCAGTCAGGCAAAGCACTACAGTGTTAACCATTCTCTGTTGTCATTTTAAATACTTCCTTACTTCCTACTTTCTTCCTAGTATCCCCCAAATACTTAATATTATGATGTTTAAATAGTGATCAATTTCCTTTTCTGTTTAGCTATTAAATTTTTTCCTCCACTGTTTTCTGTATGTGGATGTTAAAACTCAAGAAAGACTTGGGAAACTAAAGGAGATTGTAAAATATTTTTGCTCTTCCTTTATTTTTAGGTTTGCTGGATCTTGTGTGAGTACATGTGTATGCATGTGTGCATGGCTGGCCTCTGGTACAAATTAAAGTAGCCACACAGGACACCAAAGGCACTTAGCCAGGACGAAGGATCTGGCCCCATTGTTTCCTTGGAGTGTTGGATCCAACATCCTTTGACTCATAATATGTTTAATTAAAAAATGTAAATCCTAGCAACCCAGAATTAAAACTATTGTTGTTGCTAGAAACTGAATGTGCAACGAATGAGAGAGTGAATGTCTAATGTCTTACGATTACTTTTCAGGATATTATAAACTTTTCTCCCACTGAACTCAATGGGAAATTTCCCAGTGACATCACAGATGCAAAACCGGATTCATAGTCCTTACTCAGGGCAGGTTCCCGTTGCAATTGATAGGTGTGGGTGAGCAGAGAAAACCCACTGGAATGAAAAGCTATCTTTTTTTTTCCAAAGTTTATTGGCAGCATGAGCAATCCCGGTAAAGTCCTAATCACTGTTGTTAACAAACTGTGTTTTATTAAGTTTCCTGTAAAACAATGTGCTTGGAGGAGGAGGGGAAAGAAGCAGGGTAGGTAATTGCCATTCCAGTGAATCAGCCACTCTGGGAATTTCCAAAAGGTGCGGTTAGCTTGGAAGATCTTGGTGTTTGCCACATTTTTCCTTCCTAAGGCTAATCCTTGTAATTCAAATTAATTTACAACCATTTAGTTTTGAATTGAGACTTAATGTAGTCGATTAAGCTCTATTATTTGTAAATCCATCAAAGGCACAGGCAATGGCAACAACTATAGAAAAAGACTAGGTATTAAGTGGAATCCATTTGTTGCAAGTTCTGAGATTTGCCAGACAGTTCAACACTGAAAATTTATCCGACAAGAAAATGAGTCTATCCAGATGATGGGTAGAAGATGAAGCCAGCACATCTGCAATGTGAGGATGCCACCAGGCAGCAGGGAGAACACAGGGGAGGGACTGACCAGATGAATTCCTGCAGTGAACACCACTCATAAAAGAAAAATTTAAGAGAACTAGCCGCTTGGAAGACATGGAAAAATCAGCCCCAAATAGCCAAATAGAGACTGCAGTGGTTTGTTTACCTCCCAGGTAGGAAAGATTCATACAGAAAATGACAGTATTCTTCTTTCTACTGTGAATGTCTAACTTTTAAGAAAAGAATTCTCTTCAGAAGCATAGCAGGGGCAACATTTTAACTATTACCGGTATACATTTGACCAAGAAACTACCATTGTTAGAGTCCAAGAAATAAGGCAAATTCCTTCCAGCTGTATTATTGTATTATAATAATTTTCCATTACAGAGGTGACTGTTGCCCCAAGCCAGAGTATGTAAAGTAGCCAAGATTTGACTCTCCAGGCTCTGCCATGCACAATGCTAAAGCACCTCATGCATGATGCTGACGTCTCTCCATACTTGTAGACTTCCCCGGGAGTTAAAGGCACTCAGAACTGCCTGGAAGGAAGAGATCTGTGTGTGGCAGAAAATGTTAGCATATTAGGAAAGTAAATGGAGATGATTTAATGATGAGACTACTGCTTCTCATGCTGACCAGCATTGTTTCATTGTTTCCTTGTGTTCCCTCCTCAGTCGGCATCTATCTCGTGCCTCATGGTGAGTGAGGATCGCAGGCTCTCTGGAGCAAGCACTGGCCTCCGGCTTGGTGGTCATACAGAGCAATAGCCAGGTGCCTCAATCACAGCAACCACAAGCTCCTGCAATCACGCAACGGCTGCTTCCTTCCTTCGTGTGGTTGCTCAGCCTGTTTACATCTGTCAAGATTTTCATGAAACTTGTGCTGCTAGCAAGGGCTGGTTTGGGGTGGTAAGTTTTTTGGGGATTGTGTTGTTTTTGGTTGGTTTTTTTTTTTTCTAAATTGTTTTGAAGGCTCTTTTTACTTAAAAAGTGCTTGCCACCACAGTTAGGACATGGACTGGATTAAAGTTCAAAACCAGCTCACGTCAGCAAGTGGATGGAAATTGTTACCATCTGACAGCTGGTGGCCTGGAAAGAAAATGTAAAAGTCACTGCATGAAGGATTGGTTCAGGGCAGTGCCACAAGAAGTGACATGGCTTTGTTTTATATCCTGGGAGTGCAGCGCTCTGTTCTGCCTGAGTTTTGCTCAGAGGAAGTGAGCATGGAGACTAGTGAAACTCACTACACTTCTCTGGTTGCAGTGGCCAGGCCTTACCACATATCAAGTCTGTGCAGGAGAAGATGTAGCTTGTGCCCCTGATGATATGTGACAAGATGGTAGGGTTGCAGACCTGGTTCAGGTTGTCAAGACTTCTCAGTTGCTTTTTGATCCCTAAGTCCTCCTCCCAGCCCTTGTCTCATTGATTTCGATCAGCAAACAACTGAATTTAAGATGAAAAGTTATTTTCTTTTCACCTCTGGTTACTTTAATAATGGGCCAATTTTATTATTTGATATAAGTGTATCCTAGAAATACTAATTGCCAGAATGTATCATAATAACTAGTGTGTACTTGAATACCCATTAGACTCCATTACAGAATGCGTAGTACAGATAAGACAAACCAGACAAAGGCTGCAGAATTAACTGACCCTTAAGGTTACCCAGGGAATAAATGACAACATGAGGAAATGCACTGGGATTGCAGATGCTTGTCTTCTGCCTCCAACAGTACCAGCTCAAAGAAAGGAATGCCTCGATCCTCTGATACACCAGAGATTCATGTTGCCATCCAGAGGGACCCCAAAAAGTTGAAAAAATGGGCTAGCGGGAACCTCATGAAAGTCAACAAGAAGTACAAAGTTCTGCACCTCTGGAAGAATAACCTCATGCACCAATACATGCTGGAGGCATGGCTAGAAAATAGCTTTACAGGGAAGGCCCTAAAGATCCTGGTAGACACCAAGGTGAACATGAGTCAACTATGTTGCATTGTAGAGAATAAAGAAAATTCTGTCTTGGTTGCATTAGAAGCAGTGTTGCCAGCAGGTCAAGACAGCATTCAACATGCTGAGGCTACAGCTGGAGTACTGCGTCTAGTTCTGGGATTCTCAGTGCAGAAGAGAGACAGACATACTAAAGACATGCCAGTGTAGGGCAACTATGATCAAGGGTCTGGTGCAAGAAATGGTAAAATCTCAGGCAACACACCTTTGCTGATGCACCTCTCAGCAAAACCTTAGATCAGAGTCTCTCTCCTTTGAGGAAAGGCTAAGAGAGCTGTGACTGTTCAGCCCAGAGAAGAGAAAGCTAAGGGGGGGATCTTATCAATGTCTATAAATATTTGAAAGGAGGGTGCAAAGAGGACAGCTTTTCACAGTGACCGGACCAGAGGCAATGGGCACAAACTGAATAACAGAAGACTCCATGTGAACATCAGGCAACACTTTTTAACTGTAAGGGTGGCCAAGCTAGTTACAAGTTGCCACAAGTGACCTTCCAGGCTCCCTCCCTGGTGACATTAAAAATCTCTCTGGACGTGGTTCTGAGCAACCTGCTCTAGGTGATACTGTTTGAGAAAGGGATTGTACCAGGTGACCTCCAGGTGACCTTCCAACCTCATCCACACTGTGGATCTGTGATTCTATGAAGCCACAACTAAAAACCATGTAGTGCCTTTCACCCTGTCAGCACACATCACCACCTTCCCAAAATGTACAAACCAGCTGCAGACATTAAGATCTAATGCATATCGGTCACAGTGAGTTGGGTTATCTTAAACAGCAGCTTTTTGTTGATCCATGTTCTTTTCACGGAAAAAGTTCCAGAAGTGAACCTAAGAGCATTTGGAGAGGATGACAGAACAAGAGGTGACTTCTGGAGGGAGGATGGTGGCCAGTGGCTGGGGCTAGACTGGGTCCAGTTACCTGTTACCTCTGTAACCAGTGCAGTTGCATTCAGAAGGTGTATATAGGCTCAATGCCCTTACCTCTGAGCTGCTGTGTTAAACAAGTACTAGGAAATGGAAACCAGAGGAACAAGAAAGCCAACAAACTACTGCAAAATGCAAGAACTTCCCAAATGAACTAAGGAAAACAAACTTCAAGACAATAAACTATAGTGACAGCATTTACTCCTGAACTGAAACTCTCGGGGGTGGAAGGGGTAGAATAAATCATTGCCTGTGGCTTCCTTTACTGCAGAGAATGTGTTGAAATGTTCAAGAATGAAGGTATAGGCTGCCTGCTTACAGAATCAGGCAGATTACATGAAGTTAGAAAGCACATGTGCATATTTGAGAAGAAAATACATTTTCTTAGAGGAAAAATATTTTCTTAGAGGAAAAGAGATAAACGTGATAACACTACATCTCAACTGAACACCAAAACGAAGTACTTTGGAATTTAGATGACCTTTTAATGATGAAATAAGACATCATAGAATATTTTATCTTGTCACTGGCACACAGGGCCACTGTTTTATTATCATTATTGATGTTCTACCCACAAGTGTTTGCAGGGTACGTGTTTACATAAATCATATTTGCATCAAGAAAAGCAATCCCTGTTTTTTGTGTGGGATCCACTCTTACAGCATTTAATATTTTTTACATATTGTGAGATATCTTGTGTTTTAAAAGGCAGATCTAAGAATCTTAATCCTAAGGCAGATATTGCTTGTGAAGATTTTCTAATGAAATGAGCAAAAGTATCTGGTATCTGTCCTATGGGATTTTAAATAATAAATTCATAAGCGCATGTTAACTTACTCTCATTGTGTTACCCTACTTTCTGCAAAATCTGTTTCCAGATTTGTGTCAGTCTCAGTCAGTAATGCTAGATGGGAAAGACGGGCTTGTTGTCAAAAGAAAGACAAGACAGGACTTGTAACAGAAACCAAAACCTAAAGTATCTGATGACTTCTCTGTATATTATTTACTTTTTGCTGTCTGAAGGTCATTGCTACCTGTAGACTGCCTGTTCTTTTCATTTCATTTCCTTAAGGGAAAAGAAGTCTTAGAAGAGCCAGGATTAAACTTGTTCTTTAATAATCATCTGTGTCTTTGGAAGGGCTGGAAAATGGGTTGGAAAATTGTGGTTTTGTTTTTCTTTTAGGCAGCTACAAAGCCTCCCAAATAGGGAAAAGGATTCTTTCCCTCTACTATACATTCTTGGCAGGTAAATCTGGAGTCAGCATCTTTGAATAATCATAAATGCACCAAGAGTACTATTTAAAAATAAGGAAATAGTTGAACATGAGCTGTTAGATATGTTTGTAGTCCAGAGGTGTAGTGAACATATAATGCAAATCTCCATTTCTTTGTCTTGTTTAGTTACCAAAATTAGCTGGGTTAGGGCTAAACCATGACAACTTTTACGTAGTATGATAGAGCCCAAGGCCAGTCAAGCCTTGGCAGTGGGTACAGAGCAGTGCCTGTGAGTATATAATAATTACCTTTCGTGGCAAACTAAAATAGTACTGCAGGGTACATGTCTACCAAGGTTTTGAGCTGAGCCAGAGTGCAAGGCCACCATCAGCTCTCTTTTTTAAAAACATGGCCTAAGCAAGGAAATAGAAAAGTTATGTTACCATCTCTCATTTTTTGTTTACACAGCAGCTCATTGTTGAGGACAGTTGCTTGGGAAGAACAATTAGGGTGGTAAAGTCTCACCTAAATCCACATAAGCTACAATTTAGACAGACCTAAACATGGGAGTAGCGGGACTGGGGTGATAGAGAAGTTAGCCAGTTCATTTTATGGAAGCTGTTCCTTGAAGTAAGTCATACTAATGTGTTTGTTCTCTTTTTCTTCCTCTTTTATAGAATCAAAGTTTGGGAAAAGTTAAGTACCTTTGCTAAGCATAGTGAAGCACAGAGGCATCAAAAGCTGGGAACAGCAATGGGGGGACATCTACCTGCATTTCTTAGGAGATTGATTTTAACCTTCTCTTATACCATTGTTCTCTCATTACTAGAAATAATGGGAGAAAGGCATATCGCTTCTCCCATTGGCCACTTTTTGGGTGGTGGGTGATCTTTCAGGTATTTTCTAAGGGGCTGCTGCGGTGAGGATCTCAGAAGGCACTCTTTGTCTATCACTACCAAGGAAACATAACATAGATAACCTCAAGGCTGTTACAGCTGAGTACACAGGAATCTGAAGGAATTTGTTGCTCAAAACCTAGGAATTTGGAAAGTATTCAGGATTAGGTGGTGGTTTACAAGGGTGTTGGAGGTTGGCAGGTTTAGACTCAAATGTTTAAAGCCAAATTTGAATTTAGAAATTAATCTACTCTTGCGGATTTAGCCATCAGCTCTTCAGATTAGTTCAAAAGCTTCACTCAATGCATTCATATTACTAATACTTTCTTATTTATTTCTATATTTAAAAAGGGGATGTGAAATGTGCATGCAGGATGATAACATTAATTTTCTCTTGGATTTTAAAAAAGTGAGTAAGACAACTTCACAAATGATGAAGATAAAATAATAGAGTGTCACTAATGTTATTAATTACAGTGAATGCCACAGAAGGATCCCCCGTGCAGAGTTCACTTCTTTTGTTGTTAAATGATTCTCAATGGTAGTTATTGTTAAACTGTGGGAATCAACAGAGGCTGCTGGCAAAACAGGCAGTGTACTCTTTCTGCAAATTCATGTTGTCCCTTTTTATAAGCTCTTAAACTCACCTAATTCTACTCTGTTCTGCCATTTGAAAACTGAAGACATTATCCCATAACTTCATAAGCTTTTAACATATGTAACTGTAAAGGGTTGTAGCAATGCAAACAAGGATGTTGCTGTTGTTGTCACAGAGGTGGTAAATGTTAACCACAGTCTAAATTAATATTTTAATTCTTCTTTGGAAGCAATTTGCCTTACTCTTTCAAAGAAAACATAATCTTTTCTAAGTATTTCTATTATTCTTGGTCAGGCTGGAAATTCTTCAGCAGAGAACACTGTGTTCACATCATAAAGCCAGAAGATCAGTCTCTTTGAGGGGCATTTTCTAATGCCCTTGGCTGTGCACTGGGGAGAAGGGATACCCTTCAGCAAAGCCACAGTTCCTCTCTCTACATGTCTGTCTTTACTAGTCACTTCCACTCTCAGTGTGCTCAGAGAAAGAGGGGAGTACAAGCAGGGCCTGAAGTGCTCACATCAAACATCAGCACTGGAACCTCCATGCAAACAGGAACACTAACTGGGTACGTAGTCCTAGGAATAAATAGGCACTAAAAACATCGGTGTATCAGTAATACACATTTTATGGAGCTCTGTTAAGACCTGCTGCTAGTGAAGGGCTAGGTTGTTCCACTCTTTACTTCCTCCCTGAGTACTTGTATTGCACTTAAATTGTATTAAAAACTTCTATAGGGATTTCTCTTTGAATGCAATTATGGATAGACTAAGTAGTAATTTATCCACCGTAACGTTCATAATGTTTTTTAATTTAATATTTTCATTGCAAATACTGAAACTTGTTACTTGGGCTTGACTTAAGCATAACTTCAAGAGTCAGTAGACAGTTTTTTGCCTCCTCCCCATTTTTTCACTGCTGAACATACTCCTTGTGCCATGGATTTGTTTTTGTTGCTCTTCTCTGAATCCTTTCCAATTAGCTTGAGCATATTTCATGCAAATGTGGTGACCAGAACAAAACACAATGCCTTATGTGAAGCTAGACTACTGTATGATCTAGATACTGCTAAATGTTGGACTTCATGTTGAGTTTTGCTCTTGCAATGAATGACAGGAAAGACACATAAATGTGTTAAGGAGATAAAAATAAGGGTAGGATTAGAGCACTCTCCACCTCTCACCTGTTTTATAACTGGCTAAGCAAGATAGGAAAAATCAAGATGTCTCAGATTCATTTAATTTCCATGCCCGAGTAACGGGCATTAGTGCTGATGTCCTGTACAGCACAAGAATACATTAATTGCTAAATCTATCAGTCCATCAGTTCATCTGTCTGCCCTCATAGACTAAAGAGGGATGACAATTATCTTGGGTAATCTCAACATCTGATTCTACATTAATAGTGATGCTAAAATCAGACTTCGGAGTTTACAGGCATCAGAGTCAGGATGAAAATGTTTTCTTCAGTGTAAAGTTTCTCTAGGTGTATTTAAGAGCTTAAAGAAGAGGGAAGAGAAGTCTAGTCTGTACGGCAGCAGTGACTGACTGCTAGCAGTAACTGGAGTAGCACATGGGCAAAGTTGGCTGATGTTTCTCACTGTTTGGAGATAGGGATTTCTTCTACCTTATCAGAGGGGCAAGGGTTGCAAGGCTTTTCATCTTCTTTGTTGACATTTGGCATATGCTGTTTGCTGTGATCACAAGGATCTTTGGACACTGGTGACTCCTCAGTATTTCTTACCCTCTGCCTAAGGCGTGCAGCACTTCAGAGAAGAGAATTCTTCAATAAATGGTTTTGCTCAGTACTGACCTACATTTATTATAGGGATATATAACAACTCTATTTTTAGACATTTAAGAGAGGCTTTTACTGTTCCTGTGGGCTGTAGTGAAAAGTAAAAGGGCAGTACAATATAGTTTTACACATGTTACACTATCTTATTCCCATCTAGACTTTTTTTCAAGAAAGTCTCCAGAGTTATCGTAGGAGTATGTTGTGAAAATAAGAAATTATTAAAATGTGGGTGCGCTTAGGTATGGTACTAAAAATAAGGAGGAAAATCCAGAATTTTCAGTGTATCTCCATACAAAAAAAGAGGAGCTGTACCTTTTAACTTATGGACCTAGCTTAATTAGCATTGTACTGTACATGAAAAATGTTAGACTTGAAGTAGAGAAAGACAAATTCCATCAGATGATATTTGCTACGAGTGCAGATCTGACACAACAGTGTGCTCGCAGTATAAATATCAACTCATGGCTTTAGCATTAGACAACTGGCAAAATGAGAGCAGAGGGGGGCCATGTCTGAGTTTCATTCATATACTTACTGTTGCCTTGATCATCTCCTTTAACAGAAAGAACCACAGGAAAAGGAAATATACTACAAAAGTACTGTGAGTAGCTGTTTGTGGTTATCTCACATCATCATCCTCAACTTGAAAAGTCACTCAGACAGAGAATCTGAAAGAAACTTAATTTTAAGATGCATGATTCCTTGACCACACAACTGGAGCAGCTGACTTTCACACAACCTGAGAGCAACTTTGTCTTGGCCCACCAGTGGGTGTCTGTCCTCTCCTATTGCTAATGACATCCCCATCCCAGCTGAGAGGACAATATGTGAGACAGAAATTCATTGCTAATGTAGAAAAGTTCATCTGATTGGGACCAGGTTTCAACTACAGAGTAACCTGTTCCTGCTGTTAGGGTATATGCCGTGTTGCAGTGGTTACATCCCTGTCCTGCCAAGTTGTGAAACCACAGCCTTTGTATGCTCCAAAGAATCAAGTGCAGGAAGAATATAAAAATACAAAACCTCTTGATGCCTTGTCTTGATGTTGCTTTTGCTCCTATCTTCTCAGACAGTGAAATGATTATCCAAGGATCCATAAAAGGATGTATTCAACGATCTACCAAGACCAAAGAATGTTACTGCCAGTGTGAGCATTTTATGACTATGTCACAAGTACCAGCCTAAAAGTAATTTCCTCCTTTGTCCGTATCAAGTTGACCACATACACCTGTCTGCTGTGAGGAAACCTCTTGCTTTTTCTCTGCTTCTGGGGCAATCCCAGTACGTAGGAGTGGTGAGAGAATTACGACTTCAGCACTACTGTGACATTTTTCCCTTGGGCAGATGTATATTGTACACTAAGGAAAAAGGCTGTATCTATGATAGCCAGAGACTGCAAAGCAACTCTGGAAGTGTCTGGTGACAGATTTTCAGAGGCTGGTAGGTTGAGAAAGACAAAAGAATGGCAGGATATGCTAGTGTCTCCATCCAGACGGTGCACAGTAGAAGGCATGGCTCTGGCATTCCAAGAACTTTGAAGCTAATCAAGGACCATAAAGAGATCATTGCCTTCTCCTTCTGTAGCTCGAGGGCAACAGTCACTGTTTGTGCCCCACACCAAGCTCAGCTTCCCCTTCTGAGCTGGCCATCACCTCATTGTACCCTGGCAACTGATCCTGAAACACTGCTGCACTGAGGCTGCCCAGCTCATGATTCCCTGAGACTCGTCCATGGCTCAGCCTCAGTCAGCTCTTTTGATTTGTTTTCCCTCCAGTTAGATACTTCTGCCATGAGGATTACCATGCCATTAATAAAATTTCTATTTCCATTCAGTTCTGTGTTGTTGTGAACTGCATTTCTCTGGTAGGTATTTGTTTTTGCAATCACAGTGATGAAACACATTTACTGGTTGTAGCAGTTACAGGAATTCTAAATAAATATCTGTCTTTGTTTAATTTCAGTAAATCGGGACATTTCACTAGCATCATAATAATAGGGATTTGGGGAATACTATGTGTCCGTGAAATAATTCTTGAAGTAATTTATTCTTGCATCAGTGCAAAACCTCCTTCAATTTGGGCTATTACCAGAAGATAAAGGTCTAGTTTTCTAAACTAGAGGATTTTAATTTTTTTTTCCCAAGATTTTGCTCTGGGTTCTTTATCTGGGGTTCTTTTTGCAACTTTAGCATGTGGAAATGTATAATTGTGGTTTTCCACTAGATGTAAGTGGTGCTATTTATAGTTGTTAGCCTTCCTAACCTCCAGGTTAACTTCCATCTCCAAAAGGTACCAGTACTGCTGGTGTAATAAATATCACTGTACCAATCCCTAGAAAAATATGCAGATATATACAGTGTAAGTGAGCCTGGTTTTAGTAATATTGTTATCCTGACTTCCTTTTTGAATTTGATTTTTATGTATTTCAAGATAGAAGGTTTACCCTTCTAAGCTAAATGGAAATAAGTATGTGTAACTGAGGAGTGAATTTAGGAGGACATAAAGGGGACTGTAAACTGGTGTAAACATAGGCAATGTTTGCTCAGTGTTTTCTTTTTAAAAAATGTCACCTTCCTCGTGCTTTTTACTGCAGTGGTAAGAAGGATGTTGATTTTATTCCTTCAAATGGAAAAGCCTTTTAATGTTTTGTTTTGTTTTTAATTATATTATTTAAAAGGTAATTTCAAATTACATTGTAAATGTAGAAAAGCATTATAATTGTGAAATACTGTTTGGCAATGAAGACCATTTTCAGAAATTGAGGCATTTCATTGATTTCATACATCTCAAATCCAGTTTCTGAGAAATTATTTTCCCACCTCTCCCATTTTGATGAAAGGGATCTATTGGTTTCAGGGATGTCTGTACTGTGTCCATTTCTAGGAGAACTTCTGTCATTCAAATGAGATGATATGAAAAGAGTGTGCAGACTACAGCTCTAGAGAAGCACATTGTAGTCAATGCGTTCAAATTTTGCCAGGATTCATCTGGATAACAATTTTGAATTGAGCTGCTGCAATCAACAATAACAACAAGCTTCTTTTCACATATCTTTGATTTGGAGTGTTTCCTAAACCTGCCTGTGGAAATTTGTCCCCCAAACTCTCTCAAAAGCAGCTAAAGAAATTATGTAACTTTTTTTTTCAGAAAAAATATGATTCATAACAGTACAGAACATGGGCTTTATCATATTGTATTGATATCTGTAAGTGAAATCTATGAGGACTGTTCTGTGAGAAAAGTCCTCAGGACCCTGCCTAAAAAATTGTGTGGTTTAGGGTTGCAAATGGTGTATATTAATAGGAAAATTCTGTTTGTTTTTCTTTTCATCCTTCAATAACACGTGAAGAAAACAACATGGTTTAAACCTAAGTACAGTATTCACGCTGGCCAACAACCCGCTATTGCGCCACACACAAAATTCCCATTGAGGTCAAAAGAAGTGCCCTGAGCAGAGTGTCTCTTGGACTGAACCCATTTTTGTATGCATGTATATGTGCGTGCATGTGTGTGTGCGTGTGTTGAGTAATAATTTTCCACACCAGAAAAAAACCAAAAAAACCAAGAAAACTTTGTTGTCATGCTATCTTACAAGGAAACTAGTTTCACCCACACAGAGTTGAAAGCACATACCACTCTGTTACAGCACATAAACACTGTTATCACGCTAGTTGCAGAAAGAGCACTGTCACTGGGACATTTTATAGACATGGGCTTTTATACTATTCAGCAAGCTATTGAAAATTAAAATGTAATTAGTGTAGCAAAACAATAGTTTGCATCTTTTAATTACTGCTCCATTTTTTGACAGAATGTTTTAATTATTGTTTTTTCTTCTGTTCTGTTTTTATTGATTTGGTGCCAGTTCAATTGTGTTACCAAGACCTCCCAGTACTCAATGAATTTACCTCAGGGGATTCTGTCTTCTTCATTGTTTTAAAATAAACCAGATCTCCAACTACCTACAAAACAAAATTAGAAGTGGAGGAAGAAAGAAAGGCAGAAAGAATGGGAGAAAGAGTCAAAGAGGGAAAGAGAGGTAGGAATGGAAGGAGAGAAGGAGAGAGGGAGGGCAGAAGGGTAGAAGGAAGGACAGAAGTAAGGAGAAGGAGAAAGAGAGACAGAAAGAGAGAGACAGAGAGACAGAGAGACAGAGAGAGAGGAAGAGGGAGAGAAGGAAGGAAGGAAGGAAGGAAGGAAGGAAGGAAGGAAGGAAGGAAGGANGAAAGAGAGGTAGGAATGGAAGGAGAGAAGGAGAGAGGGAGGGCAGAAGGGTAGAAGGAAGGACAGAAGTAAGGAGGAGGAGAAAGAGAGACAAAAAGAGAGAGAAAGAGAGAGAGAAAGAGAGAGAGAAAGAGAGAGAGAAAGAGGGAGAGAAGGAAGGAAGGAAGGAAGGAAGGAAGGAAGGAAGGAAGGAAGGAAGGAAGGAAGGAAGGAAGGAAGGAAGGAAGGAAGGAAGGAAGGAAGGAAGGAAGGAAGGAAATGAGAGAAAGGAAAGGAGCAAAAGAGAAGAAAAATTCTGCTGCTATTGTACATCTGATTTTTATTCATATAGGTGTTAGTATAAAACTTATTTAGCTACAGTACCAGATTAATTTTGAATTTTTTAGTTAAAAAATCCTGAAAATTGGTAGGAAAACTCAACTTATAAAGACATTGTATTGGTCAAAATTCTAATGTTAAAATCACAGCAGAAAACACCCCCTTAAACATACACATTTTGATAATTTTTCAATATAGTCCCTTGGGGAAGAAAATGCATGTCCTGAGAGGCTAGGTTATGGTAGTACTGGCATTCTCTGTGGGTGTGCATGCTCTCAATTTATTGCAGCTTTTCAACTGTCATAAAAGTGCAAAGTAAGTGGGAAATGACACAGAGCACTGATTTAGAACACTTTCATCTCTATATGGTCTGTTTTTGTTAGTGATCAAGAGAGAGGAAAGTAGTGGTTAGGCACTATCTGTACTACAAAGCAAATGCTGCAGAGGCTATACAGCACATGGTCTTTTGAATGACTGTATACCTCTAACTAGAAACAAACAAAGAACTGTATTTATTTGAGAGACTTCAATAGCTCCTTTGCAGCCATTTTGTACATAACAGGAAGCAAACCATTCCAATTTCCAACGTGCTTCATCCTGAAGTATTTTCACCCAAGGGCTTAGTTACCATGTATTTTGTATTACTTTGTAGTTATTACATATTTGTAAAATGTAACAAGTTTTTTACTTACTTTTTGCATATTTGAGGCTTTATAAGGCAAGATATTATTTATTTACTACACCATTATTTAATTACTTAATAAACAGCTCACAGAAGGCAAACTGCAAGAAATTCTATCCAAGTAGACCAACATTACATTTTCAATGGCACAATCCCTTGGGAGCCAGACTCTGGGATTTTCATAGCAGAAAAAAAGTGGTCATACCACTCAGAGACATTAGCAGTCACTGGGCTTGGCTGGGAAGTGGTAGACACAAGCCTAAATGAGGAGGAACTGCTGGAGAACCTGATGAAGTCAGAAGGGTTAACATTGTGTCTCTCCTGGGGATTAATGGTTTTAAGTTTCCTTCCTTTCATGAAACATCTGGTTGCCTTTCTTCAGGAAGGATGGCCTCCCCAAGTAAGCAAAGAAGGTCCACTTTGCAACCTCTGTGCTTTCAGGGAAAGACAGACGTGAGTCTTGCGGTTTACTGCTACTTCTGGGTCCTGGTTTTGCACTGGGCAAGCCTTTAATGCCAAAGGTGTGAAATTTTACCTTCAGTTAATTTTAAAAAGTTCTTTCTTCCAGAATTTAGCCTTCAAACCTGCAAAATATTAACAACAAGTACCACATGAATCTTTAAAATTGGACAATGTGTAGGACCTGTTCCTTTTCAATCTCTTTTAACCTTTGCTAAGCTGCTGTTCTTTAAATTACTGCCTATTTTCCCTCATCAACATTAGCAGTTGTTGAGGGGCTTTTTGTTCGTAAGCTTCTTTCTTCTCACTGGAATTGTGGAATAGTGACATGTCACAGTGACGCACCAACCCTGGTGGCGACATGCTCATTTTAGAGCAGGTAACCACAGCTCCTGACATTAGCTCTGATGATATTGTCACTGTATGACAGCTGGTAGGATGTTGGTGGTGGTTAGTGACATGGCCAACCCTGGACAGGGATGCTTCAGTCCAGGATGATGGGCTAGTAGCTGGGTGAGTGAGCACGGGAAGGCAGGATATATCCACAGCAATGGAAGGTGACTACTCTTCCTTTGTTGCTTCTCCTGTGTATTATAGCTGGATTCTTGCACAGGGATATTAGCAGATGATGACATGCTCCTGTGTTCTACCTCCTCTGCCACACAGACGGAGTATTGTCAATACTCTATGGGACAGATAAAACGGCCCAGCCTGTACACTATCACATTTTTTGCAGGGATATGGGAGCTCCCCACAGACATGGGCAAAGGGAGTTCCCTGCTCTTCTGCAAGTAGCCAAGGGCTAGGACCCACATGAGTTACTGGCACCAGCCCTAGTGAGGCAGCAGGCAGGGTGCTGTTGATGGCACATGTCATATTAGTGTTGAAGGCATGGTTGGCCCAGGAAGGTGTCTCCTGGCTGTAAGGGAGATGTGGAATGGACAGCCTTGGTGCAAGGCTGGGAGAGCCTTGGCGGGGACGTAGGGGTTGCCTGCGGCAATATATGGGGGTGCTCCTGGTTTTAGTTCTCCTGTCTTTAACAGCCACAGCTCTGGAGTGACAACCAAGTCATGACTCACTCTTTTGCTTCTGCTGTCACTCAGCTGGAAAGTCTAGCAGCTTTCTGCAAGGACATTGACCTAAGGATAAGGAAACAGATGTTATGATCCTACAAGCACCTGGAAGGTCCCCACATCTGTGGGCAAAGAGAGCTCCACACCACCCACCTTCTCTGTGTGCAAATTCTTTGTGTGCAACCTCTTTGCAAACACATGAGGAAAAAACAGAATTTACTTCATCAAGAAGACCAGTCCTAAAGTTCAACAACAATAAATATTTAATTAAACTTCATTGGTGTTAGACATGTGGATTGAGAACCACTAAGAACTGTATACCAGATCTGAAATTTTTGCCTTAGCTGTTTCCTGCTGGTTTTTCAGACGTCTGTTCTTCCAGAGTGTTCAATTAATTTTATTAATATCCATTGTTCAACCTGAGGACACATTTACACTTCTCATCTTTCCTATGCATAAAATACTCAAGTATTAGAGTCTTAGAGGCTGCTTCTGCATGTTCATCTGAGGTGAATAACTTTCTGAAGAACTCCCTACTTCTCACTTTAGACATTTGAAATCTAGAGGCCTACATCTGTGGCCAGGCTCCCTTTATAGTCAGTGGAAAGAAATACTCACAGGACATGATTCATCTGACCTATTTCAGATATTCTGACAAGATTAACTATGCCCTAGAATTACCTATTTCTATTTGATTGTCTGTGGGGTACTGGCTGCATGGCGAACATCTCAAGTTGGATGGAATGAATCCTCCTCTTAATGGAAAGAACAATTATCCTGAGAAATCCCATGCTAGTATTTGCCTTTTCTCCCTACTGACACCACAATCTTATAACACTGTGAAACTCAAAAATTGTAAATGAACATCATAACAGCAACATCACTCGATTTCTATTCATGCATGAGACCTGACCCCCATCTCCCAAGCAGGGCTTGAGATACAAATGCTGTGGATGTGGAGCTCTGTGTAGGAGACTTTTTACAGCATATGAAGACAGCAGCTCTTCAGATAACTGGGATAGCTCTAGTGCTCAGCCACATGTATGTGTACCACATTTGGATACATGTACCACTCCTTCACAGCCCATAAGATTGCACCTTGCCTCTTTTCTCCCTTCAATTCACAGCTCCAGGCATTGCAGCTTTAAGCATTGGCATGCTGCTTACGCCATCCTTTTATGGAGAGTCCTTGCATTTTTTTATCTCTTGCTTCAGTCCACTGGGACCATGAACTCCCTCAGGAGTCAGAATGTATATTGTTGTGACAAGGTACTTCTGAAGAGTTTGAAGTTTGTGCACACACAGTCCCTGCAATAAATGTTTGTGTGCTAAGAAGTAAGAGAAGGTGGAGTAGAAGAAACTGTGATATGCCAATGTTTCTATATCAATTTGCAGGTGTGAGGAGGGTAAAACTGGAGTGAAGGAGGGAAAAAAAGAAAGAAATATGGTTAGATATAGTGCACTAGGTGCTATTTTTCCATATGAGACCCACCCATGCTCAGCAAAGCAATAGCAAGTGTTCAACAGTATTAAGCCTCACAATAATACTATGTTTGTTTTCTTGCCATTAGCAAGACAGACCAAGTTATTCCCTCCAACAAGTGTGGTGTTTCTGGCTGGAGATTTGCTCTGCCAGCTCAGATTGGCTCTGATATTTATTTACATGCATGCTGTTGTGAAATTATTATGCTGTGAAGTGAGGTACTGGAGAAACTGTGGGACATTAATCTGCCCAGTGCTATTGTCATAAGTAGGCCCTGATGCTGTGGTCTGTGCAAGACAGGCAGACCCCTGTGCTGGAGCGAAATACGATGCAGGCTGGAGGTCTTACACAAGCGGCTAAGTAAGGATGAGCTTACATTTCCGAATCTGATTTCACAGATATTTGTTTGTTGTTCTCTTTCCCAAAGAGCTGTGTTTGGCAATCCATGGACTAGCACACCAGGGCTCCTATGAGATGGCATGACAGTGGCCAGGCTTTTTTTGATGAAATGGGAGCCTTTGTGTAGGGTATTTCTCCTTCCCCAGAAGATTCAGCATAGTTGTCTTTTGTCTCAAGAATGTTAGTCTCTTGGGATCTGTTGCCTTGACAGCAACAGGTAAAACTACTTTCTTAGGAAGGATGGTGACTGTATTATCTTTCTTCCTCTGCCCCACAGAGTGTTCCCAGGGTAGGTTGTGTTAGCAGCATCTCAGGACAGTAAAACTTGGAGTTAATACCTCCTGCAGATGGAGGGAAAGAGCTGCAGCTCTGGAATGACTGTTTTTGGCTCTGTTTACACAGGAAAGCATATCTACATCATAGGCTGTTCACATCTCCAAAGGGTTTTATTGAGCAGTAAAAGGTAGAAAAGCATTCAGAAACAAGTCTGAGCCTGATGTCATTGAACGGTTCCAAAGCTGGAACCCTGATCGAAAGCAGCTTGCTTAAATTCAGCCTTAGTTTCCCATTCACATGAAATCAATCATATCCTTGCTATATTACAATAAAAGCTGCATGTCTTCATGCATATCCGTCTGAAGCCTCCTGCAACTTTCCCCCCACCTCTATCTATTCCTGTACCTCTGGTCCTTCATATTTTCTACAGAGGGAGTCCGTGATGTTTAGGAAATACTTGACTAAACTGAAATGGGGTTTGTATAATGCTTATTCTTGTCATGTGTGTTTTTTCCTTCTCCAAGTTTATGAAGGCCAGACCAGGATTAAAAGATTTAGCTTTACATTCCTGAAAGCAGTGCAAAACTTTCCACCCAAATTCGCTGGCAACTCCTTTTTGGATATCATGAACATGAAAATATTTTTTAAAAGATGAATCATTTCTGGACAGCTCAGGTGAGGAGTAGTAGCTTAGTAGCAGCACAGATAGCTCTCAGGCTCATTTAATTTATTGGAAACACATGAGACAAACCCTTATCAGGCAGAGCTGACTACTTTTGGACAAACAGCCAGTCTTTTTTTTTTGCATACTCATATTTGTTATTTGGACTCTGTCATGGCATTCAAGTAGATATCAAATACTCAGAGTCAATAGAAAGGATACAAAACACGAATGTGTGCAAGTACCATCCAACTTTTGGAACAGTGATGTGGAACAAAATTCACAGTTCTGGGCCATGCAGTCACTTAAAATGACTGAAAACATTATTACATTGTAATAGTAAGTTAACAAAAGCCTTGGATGCACAAGTGACATTTCTTCTGCTCAATACCAAGCTATCTCACAGCATTTCCACAGTTGCCTTACTCTCAGGACAGTATTACTATCTTATGTAAGTGTTTTCATTACTCCTACAGCTTCAGGCTGTGAGGAACCTACCCACGAAGACCAGAGACACACAAGGCTGGAGTCAAGAGGCTGCTGGAGGTGTGATCCACACACTCAGGTACCCAACATGAGGCAGGCAGGGGTATGTAACAGTGAGTCTGAAACCAACCTGCGCACTAAACAGGAAGCAACTGAGAGCTGCAATGCAGGAAACACTTGGGCACAGTGAGTCTGTAACTCTGCCTTGGCTCTGTCCTGCAGAAGATGGGCCCCAAGCTGCCATGTAGACTTGTGAAATCTACTTGAAAGCATAAGCCCTGAGCTCCTAAAATTCTCAAAAGTGTGATCCCTGATGTCTGACTTCAGGGCAGATGTGCGGTCCAAGCTGCAACAAGAAATTGTTCCAAATAGCTGAAGAACCTTCCTGCACCTTGCAGCACTCCTGGTGCCACTGGGTGCTCGAGTGGTCCCAGGCTAATAGAGCCTGCTGCAGAGTTCAGCCTTTTTTCACATGTATTTGCATGTGGCAGTCATTTAAATCTTTGATTGAAACAATCAGCTTGTCCAGGGCTGAGCTATGATCCTCTGCCTCCACAAACAGCCCCAGCACTTCAAAGAGATGGCTGAGATGAATCAATCACTCATGGGCTCAAAATCTTAAAGAGCTCTTTGCTAACTTTTGTTTTCCCTCTTTTCTCACATGGAGAAGGCAGAAATGGAGGAACAAACTCAGCACTGGGGGAAGGAAGGAGAAATACGACATTGCAAGTCAGGTGATGGCACAGCAATCTTGCACTGGGGCAGCCAAACCCACTCAGATTGTGAGCCACTGGCTGCTATCTCCTCCCAAAAGTTGCCCAGCACACGGTGTCTTTTGGTAGCAGTCTGAACCCAGAGAGACTGAGATGTCACACACTGCACTTTCCCTGAGGTCCTCCCAGTGATGTCCCAGAGGGCTCACGATCCCCTGACAAGTACAGTGCGGGCTGTCCCAGGTAACATTATGACTCCATTAATCCGTATGAAGTGCCTGAACCTGAACCTCATCCCATGTAGGTGCATTTAGCATACGATATCACATTTATGCCATTTTATGTTGGCTTTCTCCTGGCTGTTAGAGCACAGATAATGCCAAGTCTGGAGTAAGACCTGCTGATAAAAACTCCAGCTGTCAAAATATGTTAATACATTTAGGCTGGAGCCCTGGGGCTGTATTTACTGTACAGCTGAACTGCAGCCTCAGCCAAGCCTTGTCACCCTAGTCTGCATCCTCATTTGGCAGAGATAGGCATTTCTGGAAAGCTGTTCTCATTCTTAAAGGTGTTTCTGAGAAAGGAGAGCCAAACTTCTCCCCTGAAGGTGCTGCTGCTTATAAAGAAGCCCTGGTTGATTAGCTTAGCCTGGGAAAATCAACTTTCAGACAGTTGAACCCAGCTGGGGTGGGGTCCCCTGAAGTGCCAGACAAACACCTTAGACAGCAGTGCAGTCTTTATAGCTGGCTTGATGAGTTTGCTTTTTGTAGGATGACTGTTGAAGACAATATCTAAATAGAATATACCATTGCTGAATTCTGATATGCAAAGAATTTTTGTTCAATTTAAGTGATCCAGTTGGACTCATTTTCAGTCTTCCATTACTGGTGGGATTTATAAAGATTGTTTCTGAAGTTGGTAATGAAGAAAACAATCCTTGCCAGTACCCCTTGTGGGAGCAGTTGGCATAAATTACGCTGTTCATGAGCAAATTAAGTTGCCACTGTTCCTCTGTGTTCCGAACATCATCTACATTCAGCATCACAAATTAAATATATGAGTACAGGTTGTACTTCCCACCTCCAATATAAATGCTTTTTAATTTTTTCTGGTGAGCCCAGGGCAGAAATTGATTGTAGCTAAGGAAAGAGCTGGCAGCAGCTGCAGGTCTCACTTGAATCCATTTTCAATAACTCAAACCTTGTCAAGATCTGTTTTCAACTCATAGGATGATCTAAGAGTGCTTGAAATGCCTCCTTTGCCATCTATGCCGTGGGTTTCAATACTTAGTTGTTTTGGGTTTTGGGGTTTTTTTTAATTTGACTGCAGTAGGGTGCCAGTATCAAGGCAGCTTGTCTTCTTTTGCTGAGTTGTGGGGCAGGAATTTGAGTGGGTGAGGTCTGAGGAGACATTGTTTAGCCTTACAATTTTGAAACTCTGTCTTCCTTAGATCTTTACTTTTCCCTTCATGTATTTCCATTCACACCTGAATCATTCATTATACTCACAAGCTGGGAAGATCCCTCTCTTCTTCAAGGTAACCACACATTTCTGAAGTAAATTATAGGTGTGGAGATTATAGAAATTTGTCGTCTAGGCACACACCCTGGCTCCTTTCCTTTTCTAAAGCATGTAGTAAAGATTTGTTTTTCTTTTTCCTCCCCATAGCTAATATATGCCTAATGTGGGAACAGTTGTTTTCTTTGTTTTGATGGAACATTAAAGCAGGCTGTGTTACAAGGGAGGAAGTCTAAGAAGTGGCATTTTACTTCTAAACACAGCTTTGAAAATAAGTGGCAAGGCAGTGCGTGTGCTGCATTAGTGTAATCACCTTTGTGATTTCCTGCTGGACTTTCAGTTTAGACATAGGTTAAGCATGAGACAAAAGCCCAGAGGTCCGTTTAGAATTTTGTGCTTGAATGTCAACATCCAAGATAACCTGTTCTTCCCCACCCTTTGGTATTTTCAACCCAAGTTTTGACTCCACTCTAAACAAGGTTAAATTAGCCATTGTCATGTTATTTTGACCCAAAGCAATAGCTTTCATGACGCTGAAACCATGAAATGTGTGCTACCACTCAAATGTGCTGTGGAAGGATTCTATTAGGATTGGAGTATGAAAATGTGATGCCTCATTCTGAAATACTCATGTTTATGTTCTCTTATACTTCACAGACATTAGTGTCCTGTGCATATAGAAGTGGAAAAGATATGTCACATTAATTTAAGCACAATACAAAGCACAGAAGGCAAAGGAACATTGGAGATATTTCCACAGAAGTAGATGAGCTGTAGAACTACCAGATAATGAGAAACTGGGGTATAGAGGCAGCAGTACTTAGATCTTGAGAAAATATTGAGTGTTTTGAACCACATGTTGCTCACAGTCACTTGCAAGCAACAGCAGAGAAAATTGGTGTGCCAGCTCTCTCTCAGCCCTGTCTGTCAGACCTAACCTCAGCAGATAAGAATATTACATAAAGGATAAGGGCCAGGGCAATGAGAGAGAGAAATTAAACATGAGACTGGGGAGAAATCTTGACACAGCAATTTTCAGAGGAAAAGTGTCTTATTTTGTTCTCCACAGAAGGAAAAAAAAATGGTGGAAAAGGAAATAGGAAAGTGAAAGGAAGCATCTAAGACAGACGTAGAAAAAGCAGTTATTTTTGCCATTTTTTTCTGATCAAATTTACTAACTGAATAAAAATACCTAGATGCAGTTTTATTTGGGGAAACACATTGTCTCTCGAAATAAATATTTCCAAATCATAAATTTAAAGGTAATCACATATTTTGTTGGAAGAATGTGGTGGGAAATGGTGGATGCACTGAGATTAAAAGTGGCAGTTGAAAAAGGAAGAGACAAAATAAGTCAGTGACCAGGGCATTCAGGAAGAAAGTCACTGCAACACCATGAGGCTGGTGCTGAAAATCATGTATATAAGCCACATCCTCTGCAGTTATATTTCTGGAAACCCCAACTGTGATATTGGGGAACAGGCAAACTCTGAATAGCCGGCAGCAAGAGCTTTGCTAGTAAATTAGTCCCAAGCCTTTGTTACAACAAAATTAAATGTGGTATTTGAAGCCTGAAGGACAAAGGGCATATAGCATGGTTCAGTCCTTTACTTCAGCAAATCATTATTTCAGAATTTTTATTCCAGTAAATGGAGCTTTCTAATGCTTCCTTTGGAACATATGATGACCTAGATGCATTTGTTAATTGCTATGTAATGGACTAAATGTGTTTATTAGGTTAAGTTTGTTTAACAGGGGGGAAATAAAGGTTTTAAATCGTGTTGTAGTTGGGAATGAAAATTGCAGTTCTTTTCTCTCCCTGCTCTCTCTACGGTGATAAATTCCAGAAAAAACATCTCGGTTCCCTCTAGTCTGAGCCATCTACAGATGCACATTTTCTTTCTATAACCAGCTGTAGCTAATTGCATCAGTGCCGCCTCTACTGCTACACATGAAAAAGAAACCTGTAATTTATTGCAACAGACCATACTATTTCTGCTGTATGTCTTGCCCATTCTGTCATTCCAGTGAACGGATTTCTCATGGTAAATTGGCAGTTCAGAAGTGGAAAACAACCTTGCTCAGAAGAAAGCTTTCAAAAACTCCTCCATATGTTCTGTCCAGATATTGATAAAAGAACAAATAGAAAACATATTGTTTATCTGTAGGACCATGATTTCCCCATCAGCCAAAGAAATACTGAGTCAAATTCATGCCTCATGCACCTTTGTTGTAGTCAACACAAGTACAGCCCTAATGATAATGACCCCATTCATTTTATTATTACTTGAACGGTAACATGGTGCCTTGAAAAACATACAGAGGTGAGATGGTGTGAATTAGTGTCAAAATCAGTGGAGCTGTGCCAGTTTATACCAGCAACAGATCTGGCTCCAGTCTCTGCCTCAGGGAATTTATGAATCATAATGTAGCTCTAAGTAGATCTAGTGGCTGTAAAATTCAATCCTGTCATAACAGCAGTGAGGCAGGAGAAGGCGAAAGGTAAGCCCTAACCTACTTTTGAAAGGGTCATGTCAAGGGCATGGATAAAACCCTTTTAATTGTTCTTATGACTTGGGGAATGAGACTGTAATGAAAAGCAGTAAAATCTTAATCACAACTGCATTGCTGGAGTTAGAAATTAAATATAATTTTACTTAAACCTGTGGTTTAACAATATGAAGGCATCAGAGACTACATTGGTGCAAAGATCTCTCTTCCTCCATTATCAATTCCATCAACATCTAGGTACTAACACTCACGAAACTATGTGTGGGGCTATGCTGTGAGCTGGATCAAGGAACTTCTCTAGGTCAAAAATAACCTAGAAAAAATATATAAATTAATAAGCTTATGGTATGCACATAGCAGAGGTTAGTGTTTGCAGAATGCTGGGAGAGCCCTGTATGATTTACATTATAAGTGTTAAGTACTCAGTAATTCCCAGCTATTATTATGCAGTGTTGTTATTTATTACTGAGGGTTGAGCCTGTTGTTTGTACGTAGATGCTCATCAAAAAGACTTCATGCACAGGCTGTGCAGCCAGGTGATTGGCTCGCAGCTCTGCCTCCTTCAGTTTCTAAGATTGGTTCAGCTCAGACTTCCCTGTGACCCAGCCGCAACTGCTCACTCCAGCTTAGCAGCTGAGGAGGATGAAGCCTCAAGTGTTAATTGCTCTATTACATTAATATGAAACTGGAGGGATGGGGTGGAAAATCACAGCCATTGTCTTTTCATTTACCCTAATTGTCCAAGCGACAGTAAAAGAGTGGCCTGGAGAAAACCTCTTCTTATAATACATTGGCACTAACAGGAATTTTAACAGATTTTTAGAATTCTTTACAGCCCTTTAGTATTGTAGCTTCAAAGCTGACACTGAGAGTGAGGGATTTCTGCCATAGGTAGTTTCAAGCAAAAGGCAGAGATCTCAGCTGTACAGTTCAATATGAGCAACAGCTCTGCACCTGACCCTAGAGAAGACCCAGCTCTGTTGATGGCCACAGCTGTGCGAAAACCATGAGGACATTCTTCCATCATATGCTGTCTCTGGATCAAAGAGCAGAGGGATCCTATGGGATGAAGCCAAGTTTGTGACTTATATTATACCACTGTAGCCCAGTGAGTTACACCACTCTGTGACACACCCAAAGACTGCCCTTCAGACCAGAGGTGTATTCTTCCTTTGAACATGGGTCACCATATTATACTTCTGCATTTAAAAAAATCATGGAAAATGTGACATGTGGCTTTATTATTATTTGTCTTCCTCTGTGTATACTTTTCCCCATATTACCTTAGGATTAAACCCTGTAAGTTTCCTGAGGCAAGACCCCATTAAGATTAAAGAGAAGGGGTTCTTTCTTTTCTTTCAAATAAAGACTGAGGACTTCTCTTTTGGTTCCTGCAGCACGGAGTAACTGGGCATAGTCTGCTCCATCACTTTGCCTTGATCCATTACTGTCCCCGCTCTCCAGCGACACGACTTGGTGAAAGAAAAGTGAGGAGAAAGGGACTTCACTTTCTCCAGTGCTACACATTTCAGCTGTGCAGGCCTAGATGAAAAATAAGCTCTGTGTAAAGTTGACAGCTACTTGTCTCATAGAGTGATGGCAAGTCAAGACAAGTGGCCTAGGGATTTAGGCTGGGAATAATATTTGCAGACACAATGTTCTGTTGACCTTGCAGCTCTCAGTTTCAAGGTGGCTTCAGACAAATGAAATTATTCCCTTTTAAATATTACAGCACAGCAAATATGACCACTAATGTGACTCATTGAGTGGAGTATCAAAGCAGCACATAAGCTAAGAGACTGTATAGTAGTCGAAACTAAGTTAGGTGTTGCTCCAACTACATATTTTGTTTCTAATGTGTTTTATACCCTGGTTCTTGTCCATGTCTTGTGTATGCCACAAATAAGCAGTTCTGCCATACAAGTTTTGGTCTCCTAAGAAAATGTGAAAAGGATAATATAAGAGCTATGTTTATGCTTTATAGCAAAGCAGACTGTCTACTTACTGCACTCTAGGCTTTTAAAATAACCCCTATAGGGGCAGACTGCAATTACAACTCTGCCTTTGTAGCAACATACTGCATGTTTTGTTACTTACCAGATTTTTTTCTTTTAAGGAGGTTTGTAACAGGGAAGCTGAATTCAAAGCTGCTGATTTGACCAAGACAGAATGGGCCACAGTAAATCCTCAGATTGTGTCAACTGAAATCAAACCTCAGTGGGTCTCAATTCAAGGCCTATCAAGCATTCTTGACTATTTTCAGGGGGTAGGTACAAAAAGAGCTTTCTGTCCAGCTCAGAAAGTTTCTATAGTTTTCTCCTACCCCACCTATTCGTCCCCGTCTCTGTGCTGCTCTTGGCTGTCTCCCTGGTGCCAACTGGCAACAAAAGTGATGACACAATTTTCTGGGAGCTGATCCTGTAGAGGAAATCTTAGCAATGACCCTGACTAAAAAGTGAAATCTTCCATGCTCTGTGCTCTCATGAATGTGTGCAGGCCAAACTGATCTCTGTAAACAGAGAGCCTGGATGAGATTCAGTTCCAGTAGAGGTTCATGTTCTTACTGATAGCATCAAGATGGATAAGGGAGCAGTATGTCCAATAGCACATTTAAAGATACTAAATTTTGTTCTGCATATCCACAAAGAATACTTTTCATTTGCCCTCATCCTGGCATTAAACTAAGTAATGTGACTAGGAAGCACACTGGTTTCTAAGACAGACACTCTCTCAAAGTTACATTTCAGAGGAGTATTAATTTTTGCTGTGTGAATGTAACACTGGATATGCAGGTAATATATAAAATATAAGAAATCTTGTAGGGTAAAGCAAAGTCTTGGGCCAGTGTGGGCATGGAGGCCTTTTCAGATTGTGCTGTGGCTAGATGTCTGAGCCTAGATACACCTGTACCTACTTGCCTTAACAAATGATCTGTCTTGTGGTTGGTGTCTACTACAGGCTGCCTGATCAAGGAGACCCTAATGACCAGGTCTTTAGTTCAGCTGCAGAGAGCATAGTGCTCACAGGTTCTCATCCAACTGCGAGACTTCAACCACCCCAATATCTGCTGGAAAAATAGCATAGCAAGCTGTAGACTATCCAGGATTCTACTGGAAAGCATTTAGGAAAAAATCTTAAGCTGGGTAGTAGGCAGTTCTACCAGGACGGATGCAATACTGGACCTGATGGACTCCTTTGCTGGTGAGCTAATGGGTGATGTAAACACTGGAGGCAGCCTGGGCTGCAGTGATCATGCATTGGTGGAGTTCACAGTCCTGAGAGATATGGGTCAGGCAAAGAGTACAGTCAGGACTCTGAATTTTAGGAAAGCAAAATTCCAGCTGTTCAAGGATTTTGTCAATAGGACCCCCTGGGAAACTGCCCTCAGGGACAAGGGAGCAGAACAGAGCAGGTAGATCTTTAAGGATGCTCTCCATAGAGTGCAAAAGCTTTTGATTCCCAAGTGTAAGAAATCAGAAAAGCAAGGCACAAGGCTGGTGTGGCTGAGTCAAGACCTGCTGGTCGAATTAAAGAGCAAGAAGGAAATGCACAGGCAGTGGAAGGAGGGTCAGGTATCCTGGGAAGAGCATAGGGACACTGCTTGGTTATGCAGGGATGGGGTCATGAAGGGCAAGGCGCGGCTGAAGCCAAACTTGGCAAAGGATGAAAAGAATAATAAGGGCTTCTACAGATGTGTCAACCAGAAAAGGAAGGTCAAAGAAAGAATACCCCACCTGATGAGCAAGACTGGCAAACCTGTAACAACAGATGAGGAGAAGACTGTGGTACTCTCCAAATTTTGCCTCAGTCTTCGCTCTCAGTTTCTTTTCCCACACATCTCAAGTAGATGGACTGCAAGAAGGAGTGAAATCCCTCCCACTGTAAAAGACGATCANACAAATAAGCAGTTCTGCCATACAAGTTTTGGTCTCCTAAGAAAATGTGAAAAGGATAATATAAGAGCTATGTTTACGCTTTACAGCAAAGCAGACTGTCTACTTACTGCACTCTAGGCTTTTAAAATAACCCCTATAGGGGCAGACTGCAATTACAACTCTGCCTTTGTAGCAACATACTGCATGTTTTGTTACTTACCAGATTTTTTTCTTTTAAGGAGGTTTGTAACAGGAAAGTTGAATTCAAAGCTGCTGATTTGACCAAGACAGAATAGGCCACAGTAATTCCTCAGATTGTGTCAACTGAAATCAAACCTCAGTGGGTCTCAATTCAAAAAAGGTAGAAAAGATAACCCTGGGAACTACCAACCTGTCAACCTCAACTCTCTCAGGAGGTGGAGACCATGGAACAGATCCTTTCAGAAACTATGCTAAGGCACATGGAGAATGGGGTGGGAGTGTGATTTGAGACAGCCAGCATGGCTTCACTAAAGGCAAGTCCTGTCTGACCAACTTAGTGGTGTGACCAGCAGATCCAGGGAGGTTATTCTTCCTCTATACTCGGCACTGGTGAGACCGCACCTCAAATACTGTGTTCAGTTCTGGGCCCTTTGCCACAAGAAGGATGCTGAGGCTCTGGATCAAGTCCTGAGAAGAGCAATGAAGCTGGTGAAGGGGCTGGAGAATAGTCTTACAAGGAACAGCTGAGGGAACTCGGTTGTTTAGCCTGGAGAAGAGAAGGCTGAGCGGAGACCTTATTGCTCTCTACAACTACCTGAAA